>NJRQ01000007.1:1345979-1391841 GCA_003063805.1 Aphaenogaster ashmeadi | reverse complement strand
CGTTTGGAGCGGACTAAGAAATGTGCGCGCAGGTACGCGACCTGACCGCCATGGATATCGTTTAATAAACTTTTTAACAGTTTTTTCCACGCTTAGTGAAATAATAAAATGTAAAGAATGTGACGGAAATACGACATTTAGTGAATCAAGTATTCGTGGACTTAGATTCAAATCAATGATTCAATTAATTATTTTACTGAAAAAACTAGTTGTCAAACTTTAAACGCGTTTTTCTCGAAACGACGTCTTTTAAAACGGTGTACGATATCTCAGGCTGTAATTGATGAATTGACTTGAAATTTGAAACACATGTTCAGAGAAATAGTAGTTTCGATGTGACGTAGGATTTTGTTGATAACATTTTTTGTTTAAAAGATATAAATAATAATAGTGCAGATTTTTGTGCGAAAAATGGTTAACAAAATTAAAAAAATTTTTTTTCATCCATTTAAAAAGATAAAGAAAAAAAGCTACGTCACATCATAGGTAATACTATATAATTAATGTAAAAACTTTGTATTTTTGTTTCTGATGAACCAAAAAAGTTATATCATGTACACCATCCGCCCGCGCATGAAAAGACACAAAGAACGCGAAATCATATAACTTCGACAAATATGCATATTTTTAAACAAAATGTTACATGCATACTCCTTAAGATATATATTAATAAATATGTAAAAATGAATAAAATCGCATTCGTACTTTTTCCGTAATTAAATTCCAAAAATCACAGTCTTTTTAGGCTGGTCACAATAGGATAACCCCTTAAATGTAATCACATATTGTCGTTAATATTACCCTATCAGAATAAATTATCATTGCGAATATCAGGATAAATTCAAAAGAGTATAACATGACTTTTAAATGATCTTAAATACGAAATTGTTTTTAAATTACTTTTATTATTTTCTTGAGACTTATTAAATTCGTTGTACCTAATCCAATCTTTTTTCTCCGTATAAACAACGAACCATTAATAATTCTATTCATGTTAACAAAATAGTTCAGGTATTACTTTTATTATTTTCTTGAGACTTTAAATTTATATAATTAATAACTTTATTATTTAATCAGCAACTAATTCATTTTTTTAACCTTAATTTCATAATATATGTTTGAAACAGTATCCATTGATCTATATCTTCCTGAGACGAGGAATAAGCGTATTACTGTTTCATTGTCAACATTCTTTCGACTTAATTGTCGCACGTGTTCTAATTATTCTTACACGTCTTGCACAGTTGTTGAACTAATGGAGGACTAATTCTGTAATGCATATCATATATTCTCTAAGACAAGAAATAATGGAGTATGCGTTGCTACTTTGATCAAATATTTATCTTACTTATCGCCAGTTAAGCGAATGAATGAAAGATATGCAAAGATATTCAACGATAAAAGATATGCAAAATTTATACAGTATAAATACAATGATGAAAGATATGCACAATTTTCGTTCAAAAGTCATTGTTTTACGTTATTATAAGATGTTCGACAACTTATGTAGTAATAGTTTTGTATACAAATCTTGCACATTAGGTTTCAGAATGGACTGAATGTAATTATATGGCTATTGAATTTCTATTTATGGAAAAAATTGAGAAAAGAAATTTATCGTGAGCTGCCAAAGCACTGTGTGAAATATGTAAGAACGAATAATTAGGGCATGCGTGCGACAATTAATCTTCTGTCATAGAAGAAGTAACATTGCTTTATCATTTCTCGTCTTAAAGAGATCAATGCAGAAAGATCCCAAATCACTTTACATTTCAAACATTTATGGAATTAATATTATGATGAAGAGAAACGAACCAGTTACAAATGCCGATTAAATAATAAATTTAGTAATTTATTATTTATAACATATAATTAGTAGTTAAATCTCAAGAAAATGATAAAATGTTTTAAACACAAATTTTGCATTCAAGATTATTTAAACGTCATATTGTTGTACCTTGTTAAATTTATTTTAATATCCGCTACAATATGATATGATATTAATGAAAATAGATGGTTACGGTTAAAGAAATATGATAATAATAATTTTCAAATCTAAAAAAATATGATTTAAATTAAAACATTTCACTAATCATAATACCTCGCACTGAACGACTTCTTCATAAAACATTTATTCGTATTATTAAAAACAATAAAGATATTAAGATGACTTTTTTATTTTTAGTGGATCACCCTATGATACACACACGTATGCGTGCGCGCGCGCGCGTGTATTATTTGAATATTTAACAAATAAATAAATATCTAACATAAATAAAAGAACTTGATATCTTTACAAATTTTTATTTGAAACGAAACATTATCTCTTCTCTTGTAAAGGCTTCTAATCGATTCAGACTCCATTTTTATATGCGACAAAGACAAATCCCTAGAGAAATTTGATTTATTTCAAGATACGCGTTCTTCCCTCGTATATTATATAACTTATTATACTCCTGTGAGACCACATAAATTTTTGTTGAACAAGAATTTCTATCGTTTTGTACTATCGTGTATAAACAAATATCATTTTAAATTAACTCGCAACGAACTTTGATTTACTTTTATATTTCATAATAAAATTACATAAAATGATAATGAATAAATCTTATTATTATCTTGCTATCTGTACCAAGTATTTATAAGATATGTAATGTTGCCACTTATTATCTTTTTGACATTACTGTAAAATTTAAATAACGCTACAGAGCTACATACTGAGCAATGTTAAAAATCTAATTTTGCAGATTTCAATATTCTACAATCATTTAAATTAATAAACGAGGACAACATTGATTATATCGCATAAAATCCATCTTTATATTACTTATAAAGCTATAATTGAACTTGACGTTGCAGTATTTATGAACAGTAATATTTGTTAAATTCATATTTTGTAAGAAATAGTTTCGTGGATTAAAGTGACAGAAGCCCGCATTTATACTAAAATTAATGTGGAGGATGTGTCGTGAATAAAGTCTAAGTTATTACTATAAGTACTAAGATATTATGTTTGCATTGTATATTCCTTTCTCGTTTATATCACGAAACATTAAATTATTAAATTTATCACAATGGAACGAAATAAATGACAGCTGCAATTTGCGAAATCCTATAATGGAGAGATTCTAATGATCAATATCACGCAAATTTTATATTATTATATTATTAATATTAATTATTATATTATTCAAAGTATATTTAAAATTAGTCGACAACGACTGGCCACAGTTTATTTAAAATCAAAAATCACACGACGTTTCGACTCTGCCATCTCCATTTTTTGGATTATTATATTATTATATATTAATATATTATTTATTTATAAATATACGCTATATTATATATTTATAACTTGTTTATAAAATATTTTGGCAATATAGCATAATGTTTGTGCAATCCTAATGTGAATTTCGTTAATTTCTGGAATTAATATTATATATATTATGTATTGTAACTCCTATTTCTCTCTCTCCCATATACTCTCCGCTATTTAATGCCAAATCTAGATTTAATGGAAATCATCCGATTTCCAATTCGTTATAATATTATATGCTATTTTTTTCTCTTCTTTTTCTTCCCTTTTTTAAATTGATATCTGTCCTGTAGTGCGATTCGGTAACTCGTTATGCCGTCGGTACGTGCTCATACCGACAATTGCGCAGCTTTTTTACATGGTAAGAAAGCTGCGCAACTGTCGTTATGATCACGTAACAACGGCATAACGAGTTACAGAATCGCAGCTTTGGAGAGCAATACTATTTTTTTCGCTTGTTTCTTTTTCTCTTTCCTTATATTATGGCGCTTTAAGATTTAAGATTGCCATCTTAATCTCGTGAATAATAATCTTCTCCATTTTTTATTTACAACTAGATGAATATCTATCCACTTAATTTTCTTCCTATTACATTCTTTTTTCTCTTCACGTAGCTGCTGTTATCATGTTTGCCATCTCCATTTAGATTTTCATTAGCTGCAAAATTGAACTTTGCGGGACATCATGACAGCTGCATAAGCATCTGATCACATGTCTAGCATTAGATGGCATTAGATATGTGATTGGATAATTTTTTCTATGCATATGGTTGTGCGGCTATGCAAGTTTGTCTGGATAGGCCCTAAACCAATGAGCATCCAGCATAAAGTTGCCATATTGATTTACATAAGATGCTCATTGGTCCAGCGGTCTTTATGTTATGTTTATGCTACGCTATGCATTTTATGTGTTCGGGCTATAATGCCGTCCTCCTTGAAGTTAGCTGCATTTCAGACAGACGCATCGCATCTAGATATTTGTACATTATGACTGTCCGACAACGTTACTTCAGAGCTGGTGGTTTAATCTTATGGTTTAATCTTGGGATTATTATCAATTGATGAAACTCTCAAATTACTTTAAATGTCATTCTGATAGACAGCTCCGAAGCAACGTTGTTGGAGTGAACAGTCATGATGTATGAATACCTAGATGCGATACGTCTGCCTGGAACGCAGCTAACTTCAAGTTGTATACTGAATGCACTTGAATGCACCCATATTTTATTTTACTCCGATTATTTCCTATATCCATAAGCTAAAGAAGTTAATAGCTTGATATGCAACACAAGTAAAATCTTATAAATTTGGCAAAGAACAAAATGAAAGCTCTAAGCAATATTTTGCGCCGGACATAGGCTAATTGTATGGGATTGATGTTTTTAGAACGGTACGATAGCAGGAACGGCGAACGCGTCTTTCAGGTCTACGAGAATGACTAAGCATATTTATCGGGAAAACGCAAAAGACAGGGGGATTCGGGCGTTTTCGAGGCTATTTCGTTCTCGGGCGTGAAAAACTACCGGGTCGGAAAAGGGTATGGATGGCAAGAGATCGATAAAAATGGTATGTTACGTAGCACATGTACGTAATGCGTACCTAGCGTCTCCTCTGTCTCCTGATGTTTTGCAAGTGCAAGCGTTTACGAAGAGCAAGATTGACAAATCATACATATAATTGTTCAGCTTGAATATTGAATAATTTTTATCATATGCAAATGAGGCACATAATTCCATATAACATCCTCTACAAGAATGTTGAGTTTCCACCAAGTAATCGTATTTTGTACCTCCTGTTGATATAGGATCCGTTATCACCTGGCCCATGTCTAGACATCAGCGACGACGAACTTGTCACAATATCGGTGCGGGATTTAAACAGACAACTGAAACTACGTGGACTATCCAGAGAGGAAATTGTACGTATGAAGCAGCGAAGACGCACACTGAAGAACAGAGGATACGCAGCTAGTTGTCGCATAAAACGTATCGAGCAAAAGGATGAATTGGAGTCTGAAAAAACTCAAGAATATCGCGACATGGAAAATATGCAGGAAGACAACAATCGTATGAGGGAAGAGATAGAATCCTGGCATTCGAAGTATCAAGCGCTCAAAAAGTTTGCCCATGAAAAGAAAATTATTATTCCACCAGATTTGGAAAACATGTAAAAAAATTAGATATACTTACCGATTAATTATATATATGACGTATATATACTACAAATAGATTTAATAATAGAATGGTTTGGTGAATGTTTCGGTGCTGCAATTATCTACTAATTTCTTTTAATTGTTAGAATTGTATAGAAAAGGTTTTATTCTGTATATATAGCTTTGAATTCAAATTATGCTATAGGGATAGTACAATTTAGATTATATCTTAAGTTATAAAATATCGCTATATAAAACACTTTCTTATATAAATAAGAGAATATGATTTAATATGTAAGAATATACACACATGAAATATTGCAAGAGCACTGAGATTTGGGACGGACGATGGAAAATATGGTAATTCATATTCATTGATTTTTCATATATCTTGATTTTCAGTACATAATAAAAATATTAATCTGCTAACTACATGAATATTGATTGAATTTCCTAGTAGCCTGTATTTTTGTCTATCTGTAATATGCTTTGGAAAATTGAAATCTTCTGGGAAACACATTAATCGACACACCTCTCTAGGAGAAAAAAACCTAAGTTTCAAATCTGACAAAATTTGCATCTGCTTGTCTGAATCATTTTCATGATTGCCAACTTCGTTATACTTTAATTTGATCGTTTCATCCGTAAATGGGCAGTATACAGATCCTGTACCTTCTGCATAATGACCATATCCTTTGGTGAAACAACAAGAACCGTTACTTTCAGATGTTCGTATATCTAACACCCACGCTCTCTTTTGTAATAATTTAGGAGGCAACAAATATTGCGATTCTTCAGTATTTTCCAAAATATTATCTAATGTGTAACACAATCTGCCAGATTTTGGATTAATCTTGCCTTTCTTCTCTGCTAATACCAACTGCGTACTTTTTGGCAGTAACCCAAATAATTCGGGCGGCAAATTATCTTCCAGTAAGGACTGTTCAAAACAGAATTTCAGATCATTCTTTTTTGCCAGTAAATAATACCTGCGTCTACTGTTTGGTATACCAAATTGACATGGGCTTAATATTAACTCTCTGTAGGCATATCCGCAACTTTTTATGCAATCTACTAGTTTGTCTCTCATTTGAGATGTTTCAAAGCCTTTGACGTTTTCAAGCAAAATATATCTTAAATTTTTTAACTCTGGTATCAAGTTTAAAATGTGTAGCAAGGAACAAGTTCTGTTATCGAGAGCGTCCCTCTTTAATCCTAATCTAGTAAAAGGCTGACACGGAGGACTCATAAATATAGCGTCTACATTTAACTTGTTCAATTCCTGTGCGTTAATAGACTGTATATTTCTATTCATAAGAACAGTTTCGGGGAAATTGTGATGGTAAACGTCGTTTGCAACAGGATTTATATCAACCGCTGCGACGACTTTTGCTGCAATTCCACTCTCTGAAATGATACATGTGTACAACAAAGACGAGTTAACACCACAGATTAATATATCCTTAATTTAATAATTGCTTATAGAGACGCATTTCATAATATACAATTACGTGATGATTTTCGATAAATTTGAATTTACCACGGAGCGCATAATGCATTCCTCCAATGCCGCTATATAACTCCAGCACCTTCATTACCAGCGATTTGCTCGGAACTCTATAGAAAAAAAAATACATATGGGGTGCTTTCCACTTACAATTAGTGACATAAACACATCGTTCTATCTTTTTTTACATTCAATGAGTAATAAAGACAGAATGACATTTGAGTAGATTTATGTCACCTAAATAGAAAGCATCCGTGCAATACATTATTTGCACGATGCGCTCTCTCCAGTATCAATATCGCTGGCCTACATGATTCTTAGTTGTTTCCAGTTATAGACTTATTAAATTCATATTGTATCCTTCTTTAATCATTGTGGAAAAAGATCCATTATATGTTTATACTAACCTCTTAAGAGGCAAACACGTGGGTGGAGTGAGGCCGTAAGGCTCAAGATCGAACCCGGGACTTGCCAATTATGAGATAGCCGCTCGTGTAAGTAGTGGAATTAATTTGCTAATTTTTTGCTATTTTTTGTTTTCAAAAGTAATTTTTTTGCTCCAACTATTCAAAAGTTACGAAGGGCTAGATAGCTTAAAATTAAGCTATCACGTTATTGTAAAAAATAGCATATACATTTTTATTTACTACAGTTTTTAAGAAGATACCAAGAACAAAATGCGGCGCTCAAGAGTAAACACTTTTTCATAACGCATAACGCATAATGCATAAAGAAATGAAGCAATCAGAATCCTTTATTTTTATCCCGGGATGGAAATAAAGGATTCTGATTGGCTGATTTCCTTATGCATTATGCGTTATGGAAAAGTGTATGCTCACCGCTTAAAGCGCATTAAAGAAATTAATTGTTCGCAGTATTATAGTATTAGAATGTTTCCCGAATTATTTGCTCTCAAGATACCCAGATCCCGAATTTTTTGCTCGCGAAATAAGTATATATTCTAGTCCATTCTAGGCTGGGTTCCGATTCCCCACTCGAGTGCCCTCAGGTATCGTTTTATCCTTGTTTAACATTCAGTAAACAACAAGGATAAAACGATACCTGAGGGCACTCGGGTGGGGAATCGGAACCCAGCCCTATATATAAGAATGGACTATGGCCGGTATTCATAGTCTTCAAGACCGTTTTAAGTAATGTCTTAAGACGCTAATACGGCTCTGTGATTGGTTCATGACATCTTAAAATTGAACTTAAGACGGGCTTAAATATAAGAACTGACGATGAATACCGGCCATAGGCCATCTTTTATTTTAAGACCGTCTTAAGTAACGTCTTAAGACGCTAATACGGCTCTGTGATTGGTTTAAGACATCTTAAGATTGTACTTAAGACGATCTTAAATATAAGAACCGACTATGAATACCGACCCAAGTGAACCGCAGCCTATATTTATTACGTCTATGGTCGTCTTATGTCACTCGTATCCACGGAAACGCTTCTGAACATTTCTTCCTGCCTCGAAGATGATAAGGAAGATCGCAGTTCTTGTCAGTGACGGAAAATTATGTGCAGTTCTGTTAATGCAAATGGAGATGCTCCGAAATTGATCGAGGAGCAGTAATATAATTCTTCGCGAACCGTGTCGGCGACTAATAAATAACCTTCAGCGTCGTAAATAATTCCGCATGTTATTACGTCTGCGAAAGCTACTTTTACTGATAAGTTCACGAGTTCTTTCTTAGATTCACAAATATATAGCTCGCAATATTCTCGTTATATTTTGTCGATTATAGACTAATGTATAATAGCGTGTAACGATGCATGTAACGCATAATAGCTGTTAAATAAATAATCCGTTTCTGTATACGAAAAGGAATTTCCTTATTTCGATTCGGCACCATTTCAATTCCTTGAATATATTACGGGAGGTAGTTCCGTGCAACACGTTTCTTTTTACACTTCGTTCATCGCTTCCAGATACTTGCGTAATATTTGCTTTCAGCACGATGAGACGATAGAGAGGCGATAGACAATTGCATAGATAAGTCACCAAAGTCGGCGCTTGTGCCTCCAAATTATTCATAATTGGACACATTTTTACAGGAGTCTGTTTATGTACACTGATCAATACTATCCTCTTTTGGTTTCTCAGCAACAAAATTCGAACCATCAGATATATGAAAACGTCAAAAAGTTTAATATATTGAAATTATTTCTAATTATTTTCTCGTTTATATCCTAATTATAATTATTAGCAATTAATAGGATGCATTTGCAGCAAGTTTTTTACGATTTTTCATCTAACGACATTTTATGCATCTTGTTTCTAAGAATGTTATTTTCAATGTTATTCCGTTAGATAAGATTGATTGATATACAGTTACAGCATCAATTAACTTAAATTGCTTAAATTACTTTCAAAACAAATCTCTTCTGTGGTTAAATTACTCAAGACAAATTTGTATATGATTAGAATGTGTGTGTCACAAATGGATTTATGCTACTGGCAATGATGTCTTAAAGTTGAAGAATCAGTTTGATTTCTCTTTGCTCTTTTCACTTCATTGACAGTTTCTGTAGAGTCTGAAAATATTTAGCTTTCACGCATGCTTCTTTAGGTAAGATTATCAAGGATAACTATTATCCTATAAATGCATTTTATATACAAATAATTATTTCTACTGTATGTCGATATGAAGAATATAATGTATCTTTCTTTTATCTAGGTGCATTTTAGAATAACTTAAGATGTGTGTAAAGTACACTCAAATCAATCTGCAGCCAAGAAAGAAAACTAATCTTTTCTATCGATACGGATATGTTATGTTAATGCTCGCATGCATGGTATTTGCAACTATTCAACCGCAGATTGGTGGAACAAACGGTAATCAGTTTCCTAGATTTCAATAAAGAGAAAAGAAACCATATATATAAAAGAGTTTCTTGTATCACATCAGTTGAGATAATAATACATTAATATTACAGCACGTGTTTCTCATTACAGGCATAATCAACGGTAACCTTATTATTCTCTATTTCGCTGTGCCTTTGATGTACTTAGAAGCCGGATTATTATGCGATCCCAAGTCTCTTTACTCGACATTGAGGGATGGTTATCTTCTGACATTTGTGATGGTTTTTGTGTACATTTTGATGCCCTTTCTAGCACGTATGGGGACATACCTGTTGACCTATGCGAAAGTTAATGTATGGCTACTCAAAGGAATAGAGGTGATTAAAAACCTTTATATAATCTGTAATTAATTAATTAATCTCTTCATCACGTGATAAGCTATATACAGGGTGTTTCGTTTTAAATGATACAGTCGATTTTCTCCGAAACTATCGATGATACAAAAAATGTTTCAGATAAAAGTTGAACGGTTTCGAGGGGGACATCTTATAATGGACACATGTTTTCTCTAGGTGGAGGTGTTCTTGAGATTTTAAGATGACCTTTGTTTTTTTTAATGGAATTATATGATTTTCTTTATATAATATAATTCCCCTCTAGTTATTTGGTATATAAAAGTATTAAGGTAAAGATATAAAAAAATCAATAGTTTACGAGATATTTTATACTTTATTCTGACATATTTTGACATGAAATATAAAATATCTTGTAAACTATTCATTTCTTGATACCTGTATCTTAATACTTTTATGTGTAGAATAGTGGGATGAATCAATTGATGGAAACACATGGTTGCTTTTCAAAAAAGTATGTATAATTGCACATTACAAATTGCATAATTTTTTTGAAAAGCAACCATGTGTTTTCCTCGCATCAATTGATTCATCCCATTATTCTACGCATAAAAGTATTAAGGTACAGTTATCAAAAAATGAATAGTTTACAAGATATTTTATATTTCATGTCAAAATATGCCAGAATAAAGTATAAAATATCTCGTAAACTATTGATTTTTTGCTTCACCTTAATACTTTTATATGCCAAATAACTAGAGGAATTATATTATATAAAGAAAATCATATAATTCCATTTAAAAAAACAAAGGTCATCTTAAAATCTCAGGAACATCTCCACTTAGAGAAAATATGTGTCCATCATAAGATGTCCCCTCGAAACCGTTCAACTTTTATCTGAATAATTTTTTTGTATCATCGATAGTTTCGAAGAAAATCGATTGTATCATTTAAAACGAAACACCCTGTAGATTGGTAGCTATATAATATACTTATAACTGCAAACGATACCAATTATTATTATACCTTTCAGGTCCTTTACTGCATGCCACCGCCATTCAGTACGGGACTCGCTTTGTGCCGTTTGGCACAGGCTGATTTGCCTACGAGCGTAATTACCACGCTGGTATCGCATTTTGGGGGATTATTCTTATCTCCTATTTTACTATATATAATGGTAAATCCTTTCATCCGCAAGAAATATATTTTCTTAAATATCTTTTCTTACTAGAACGCATTACATATGCAATAATTTGTTATTATTCATCTTTATATATTTATATTTATACTATTTTAGTATACATTTACAAATAGAGTAATTTTTTAAGTAGCTATTTTAAAAGATCATTTTAAGATGCTATAGATAATTTCTTTTAACAGTTAGGAACATCTACTCCACCATTAGTCGGAGTTAACATCAAAGAGACTGTATACAGTACACTTATTCCACTGGGGACGGGTATCATCCTACGGACATTCATATTGAAAGACAGATGCATGAATATTAATACAAGTTGGTTTTCCCAAGGTTTATTGCTGACAATAGCATATCATTGGTTTTGCGATGCTGTTCTGGCAGATGCTTCATCGTTGCAAGCGGTGGATATATTGTTTTGTGTACTTATTGGTGAGTTATTTAGCTTGTACTTTTCCTCGACTGACAGCACTTTTCATCCTGCATATTCAATACTACGTACATCTTTTCAAGCGTGCCTGGGTCAGCTCCTTCTTAGCAGTTTGTGCTGGATCTTGTGCTCCCAGTGGTTGCCGCGGAATATTCTGCTTGCTGCGTTATTTACCAGCACTCACAAATCCGTTAGTTTCAGCGGTTGGATCTTGCGTGGAGCGTATCACGGCTCAGCTCACGGGCCAGCAGTGAATTTACCATTGACGATATTGCCCGTTGCACAATTGTTGTTAGGTAGTTTGTTAGCCAGCTGGCTGGCTCCATAAGAAAAAAGTTGCAAGTGGTCTTACTCAACGATGTCTACATTTCGATTTATAGAAACATCGTTTTATCTTCCAAGGTTATTATTTGTGTGAGATTTACAATGATTAATATTCTGTTTTGATGCATCCCAAAAGCTGGATAGAATGGCCTATAACAATTTTATTATAGATAAATTTTAGAAATAAGATATTTAATCAAATTAGATTATTAAAAGTTTACTATAAATAAAGCATGGATTAGAAAGAAACACCTTTATAAATTGTCAACGCCTTTATAAATTTTTTAAAGATGTTTACTAGGTAAACTTAATGAAGAAAATCATTTTACATTTTATCAATAAGTAATTTTATTCGTTCGTTAATGAAATTATCTGGAATGATTTACGTTTTGGAACGAGCAATTTTGCATACGAATATTTATATATTATTTATAATTGTTATATATTGTATAATTCGATACTTACCTTAAAACTGGATGGAATGGTTTGTGTAAGAATTATATATTACTGCTTTAGTCTGGATTGAAAGAATTTATGTAAATAATGCGCGAAATATTTCATATATATATATATATATATAGATATATATCTCATTGCGTTTTTCAGCGCAATCTAATTCACTGACATCTTTTAAAAAGAAACAATAGAGATGATACATTGTACTGCTCATTATTACAAGAACCGTTTTAAATACAATAGATAAAAGTCAACAGCCAATCGAGCGAGATGTTACGACTTACGATTGAGTCATACAATACCTATTTATATTGTATAAATTACAAATATAGTTTCCTCATCTTCGAATGAAAAAGTTCTGAATATCCTTGAAATTACAAGCTCCTACTTATCCTAAGTCCGTCTACTATGTTAACGAGTCTTTAAAACAACAAGAGCTAGGAAACCGATTAAAGTTCTACGTACAAAAGAAGAGGACTTGTGAAACTCAGAATGACAGGTGTTTCTTTTTTCTTCCCATACAAAACATAGCGATTTTATTCTACAAATAATGGGGATAAATTTTGGTTAGTTATTCCTGTTCGAAAATTTGCATATCGATTCACTTTTCTTTCTTTTTCCTTTCTCTATTTGTGATGCACCGCTTAATATGGTACGTTGTACCATCACTGGTGCGCATGTGTATAGTATATTCAATAATATTAACAAATAGTGTAACACTCATGATAACGCTGATGAGCATGATGTAATTCGATTCCTTCGTGAAAATCATGGCAATGGATGCATCAAACGGCGGTGCAGCAATGTAGGCGTAAGTACCAGGTCGCGTACGGCCGGCCCGGATGATCACGCTATCGTTACATTTGACACCAAGCTCCTGTCACAAACGGCGCTGACGCTGACGCCGATGCTGCTATCGCCGCCAGCTGCGCGACTCGCCATCCTCATCTTCTTCCTCCTCGTTTTCCTCTAAGAGTAACGCCTCCGTGCCCTGGAAAATCAAATTATATATCTACTAACGCTTAAAGAACTAGTAGAAATTATGGAAACGCTCTTATCACAAAATATTTAATCTTTGTTACATAAAAGTAATGATATGCTTTATGTAAATTTCAAAGATAAAAATTTTTCCTAAATATCTTCTTGCCTATTCGCGAAATCCAAACAAAAGTCATAAAAAAATCTCCCAATAAAACCTAAAATATCTTGGAAAAATTAAAATTCTAAATTCCTATATATTATCAGAGAATTTTTCTTAATTTTTTGATAACTATTTGTACATTCTACTTATACGAATTATTCTTATTAAATTTGGAATTATATATTTTATACAACTTACCTCTAAGTCAATATCCTCGTCTGCGACAGGTGCAGTCTGTTCGGAACGCGATGAGAGTTGTATAGATGCGCTCGAGTTAGTACCAGCTCCTCCACGATGTAGATGATGGCCGGATACCCAAGTTATTGATAACAGTCTGTCTTGAAATGTGCGTCCTTTTACCAGGGCCACTTCAGCTTCCTTTCTCGATTTGAAATTAATGACAATAGAAGGAGTCGCATCGTCAACTATTTGATTCACTATTTCACCAAATTGCTAAAGCATAAGAGAAATTGGCAACATTAATTGCATGTCGTGTGCTTGAAATGTTAATAAACGGAATATATGGAACCTCAGTTATACATTTGTAACAAATGTATAATGCAAAAATATCGGCTATCAGAAAACAACAAAGTGATCTAATCTTAATCTGTTTCTTACAAAGAATAAGTTTATAGATTAAAATAAAATACTTCACAATAAAATGTTAATTAAAATACTTCAGGAAATAAAGATCTTTTTGTATATCTTTCAATTATTTTTGAGTGACAATGAGATCGCTGTATCGAAGTAATACAAATGATACAAATGCATAAATCTTACTTGAAAATGTGCTAAAACCTCTGCCTTTTCTTCAGTTTCATAACCAGAGACTAGAAGACTCGTTGGCCGATGATCCACCGAGACATGAGCGAAACTTCCCCTACCGCGGCCCCTATAGGATAGCGTGTGTGTACCGCGTGCGACTCGACTGATTTTCGTGCCTCTACCCACGCCGGGATTCGTATTCAGCCCCAACGCGGCCGCTTGGGCTCGAAGTTCGTTCAATCTCTTCTGCAATTCGCCAGCGTCTTGGCCCTCTTGTTGCGCGGTCATTAAATCTAATTCGGCATCCAGTATTTCCTTCTGCGCTTGCTCTCTAGACTTCACCTGCGACTTGGTACCGCCAATCTGGCCGTTTGCGGCCAAATCCTTGCGCAAATTGTCGACCGACTGCTGCATAGCCTTTATCGTCAACATGATTGATTCTTTTTGCTCCGGATTCTTTTCAGCCTTGTCAATCAGGGCGCGTAATTCGATCAGATGCTTGTCTAGTAACTCTTGTTTCCTCTTGCGCAGATCGGCGGTCAGTTTCATCGCCTCCTTACGTTTCTCCTCCTGCTTCTTCTTTAACGTTTCCTTAGCCGCTAATATCTCTTGCGTTTTCTTTATCGCGAGAACCTTGTCTTCTCTTGTCTGAGTAGGAACAACGGCAGCTTTAGGTGAAGTTGGAACCAAGGTTTGCGTGACTTGTTCCTCGGTCGAACGACGCGTGGGAACATATTCGTTATCTTCAGTTTTTGCCGGTAATGTTACCGCGGCGCCTAGCCTTTCTTTCACAGAGGGACGGCATCCTGGATACAATAAAATTCCTCATTACTACGTCACGCTCGGCAATTTAACGTCTACAATATTTATTGTGAATAATAAAAGGTGTGCTATCTTACCCGGTGGCACATTTTCAATAGCTCCACTAACTGCATTATTATTGACGTTATTATGCCAAAATACTTTAATAAATCTATTATTCAACACAGCCTCTGTGCTTCTGTAAGCAGACTTTGCTTCGGCTGGCAGCTGGAAGGTAACCAACGCTGCCTCAGGATCGCCACCAAAATTAACTTGGATATTTACAATTTTACCGAATTTGGAAAAATGATTATTCAATTGAGTTATATTGTTTAAGCTTCGTGGAACCTTTTTCAGTTCGAGAGAACAATTGGCCGGGTTATGCACCACTCTCTGTTTCGGTCCCAGACGATTAAAGTCAAACGTTTGTTTGCGTTTTAACGGATTGCTTTGGGTATGGGTTATTTCCGACGAGTTTGTATGGGGAATAACCGGCACACTAATCAGTTCTCTTTGCCCCCTGCCGTAAATCCCAGGCGCGGGTTGCGGGTGTCTACCCCATGGCATTCGTGGCTCCATGCTAGGTGCATCCGGATTATATTCTGCAAAAGCATCTAACATATTTAATTCATTACATTTCAGAAAATATGAAATACCGCGCTTATAAACTGTAATGCTACAATTATAATAAAACTTTACAGCTATTTTTTCTTTTGTAATTTGTCAATTTCAGTTTAAATCAGTTAAAATTTTATGCGTGTATTAATAGTTTACAATTTAACTAATATTTTAAATTAATTAGTTATAAATTGTCAATTTTAAAATTTTTATAACAACTTTTAATAATATGTACAGCCAAAAACATAGTTTTCTTTAAAAAAAAAAAAGGTTGCTTTTATCCACATAATTGCATTACATTAAGTTATTGGAACACTTACAAGATTTACAATGCATAAATCACATACCCATATTAGAATGGTGATTTCTTAAGTGAGGTGGTGGTAAACTGGCAAGAGGAAGGTGTGGCGGTGGCGGATTACCGTTAGGACCCTGCTGTGGTTCTGGTACTGTAGCCACTGGAACTGTTCCTGGAGCTTGAGCACTATGTGGCCCGAAACTCAAAACGCGACTAAGTGCCACATCTTCCAACACAACTGGATCTGTGCCATGATCATAAGGACAAAGGTCTCCCCTCATACAGTATCCCTTTTCTACAAACATGAATATAAAATAGATAACAGATTAATACTTAAAAATATTATTTAAGCAAAATTAGCATAAAATAAACAAGTGACATTTAAATGTGCCATTTAGGAAAAACATATATTCCTTGTGACTTTGAGAATCACTTTATTTTCATTGTCTAAGCCTTTAAAGAAACAGCAATTTTTTCAAATGTAAATCGAGTTATTCTGTCTTCTAAATTCGAGATACATACCGTCGAAATCTCTGCAACGTCTCTTTGCTTGTTGTTGAAAAGAACCTGTCTGATTATTTGGAATACTACTCGCAACGGCGACAACACTTTGTATCGACTGACTAGTTGTAGACAGCCTCATGTCTACATCTCCGTGATTACTATCTTGGGTCGGTGTACCACCACCAGGGCTTCCCTCGATTCGATCCGTTCTATCTACCTCTATCCTTTCGAAGCGATCGATCTTCTTCCGCTCTATTGATCTTGAACGCGATCGAGATCGAAGCGGCGTCGGAGATCTGTTCCTGAACCTTGCTCGATGATCGCGACTGTCTGGACCGTCGCGTATCCTAGGTCGTATTGGTGATGTACTGCGACTCCTAGTACGTCTGAAAGATAAAAATATATAGTAAAATATTCAAAGACTGTTTAAAAACTTTAAGAAAATGAGATTCAATAGTTAAAAAGAAATTTACTAAGAAATGTTTTAATAAACATTTAAAAATAATCTAATATACACATCGTTCAGCATTAGGGAATTACACAGATACAGTTATAACACTCAGTAAAATCTTTTTTCTTAAAGCGTTAAGAGTGAATAATCAGGCTCAGAATTCATCACGAATACTCTGTGATAAAGATTTTACTGACATTTTCATTAAATTTCATGAGACGTTTCAATTACAAATGCATAATCGCACCTGCGTTCATGTCGTCTAGTACTCAGTGGTGGAGATTCGTTTCGCCATGGGCGACTTCTATCTCTTTCTCTATCACGTCGGATGTGTTCTCTACTTCTAGATCTACGTCTGTCCCTTTCCCATGATCGAGATCGTGATCGTGTTCTTGATCTCATCCTGCCACTCCTACATTTTACATAATATAATTGAAATTCTAATATTATCCAAACTTAATGTGCTAAAATTCTTATATTTTTTAGCTCTCTTTGTTTCATACAAGCGATAAACATTGATTTATATAAGCATTGATTACAAGCATTGATTTTATTCTCACAAAAAAAGATTACCTGCTTCGAGATCGTTTTTCCTTTTCTTTATCCTTATCTGAATCAGATTTTCTAGTCTCGCGTTTACTAATTACAGCAGGTGCGGATCCATTAATTTGAAGTGGGACGGGGGGATTCGTAATTATAGGTACTATTGTTGGAATTGCTGCTTCCATTATTTTCTCTGTTGACGATGATACAATTGGGGCTGGTGGATTTACGCCGGGGGGTGTCCCACCACCATCCGGATCGCTCTTAGGCGGTGGGAGTACGTACTCCTGAGTCTCTAGTGTCTTGAAGAGCAATTCCACAAAGTTTTTGGTTTCTGGAAACAATAATTCCAATGCATTTTTCACGTCAGAAATGCGATAGATGATCAAATTTCCAATTTACGCGTTATCAAATATTTTATATAAACCTTGTTGCAGAAATACGTCCAACTGCTCGACCATGCCACCACGTAGTTCCTCCAAAGTTTTATCTTTCTTAACTAATGCATAGACATATTTGGCCAAAGCAGCAGGATCTGCATCGCATCTAGCAAAAGAAAATTAATTGTTTAATAGTAGACACTCAATACAAAAAAAGGAGAAGATGCTTATATTATATAAATATGAAAATGTTTATTATGCAAATTTGTAAATGTTATCTTAAATTATCTAATATATTAACTTAATCTCTTACATTATAATTAATTAAATATAGAATTTCTTTTTATGTATAAACATTTGATCAAATTCAAGTTCATTAGCAAAAGGTATTTCTTATTATAATGCTTAAAATATATCAAGTAATTAACTATACTATTATACAATGTATATAAAATAAATATATAATATTTCACTTAAATACTAACACAATATTACTTATATTTTAAATATAAAATGAGGCAAAAGAAAGCATATTGCATATATATTATATATATAATCCATATTTATAATTTTTTAATTTACCAATTCTTTGTATTATCTGAATCAGATTTTATTGGACATGACAATTGATTGTTTTACATTAACGATAATTTAATTGTTTGCTATCTTCTTGAGTAACTTGTTTACATCTTGCTTTTATTTTTACTTTTTCAGTTCCATAAATGGTAATCCTATATATAAATCTATATAACAATATAAGTTTATAACAAAATTTATTCTAAATTAAGAGATTTAAAAATCCTAAATTATAAGATAATTGAAGTAAAAAGTATAAAATACGTTATACACCAATTGCATGCAAACAGATCATTCAATACATGTACTTTGTAAAACCTCACAAAAGCAAAGCTTGTATTCAATCAATAATTTATAAAGACAAAACAAATTATACAAACTTTTACATCCCTAAGTTAAAAGTGCGCTTCTTCTTTGAGCAATTACGTAGAATAAATCAAACGTCAATATATAATCAAGTGAAAAATTACAATACCATGTTCACCCATAAAGTCTGCTTACTACAAATCAGAATTAAATATTACAAATATTCAAAGCATGCAATATCTATCGGCACTCGATGGAACGATTTCCTAATTGTTTCAATCATTGCAAAACATAACGAGCTACAGTGGAATTATAACAAGTGGAAATACCAATCCAAGTGCATATACCAATACAAATGCATACTGTTGCTGCACATTGCTTGCGACGTATTAAACGAGGGACCAACAAATAATAACATAACACGGTCCCAGAATTCAATACTCGCAATTGACAAAATCGGTTAAGCGGGGAGCACACGGAAGATGGTCACTCGCTAGACTCGCCAGATGAAGCTGGCCAGTGCTCGTGCGGACGAGGACAGGTGCAGGGTGCTCGGGGGTGGGAGAGGGGAGGCGCGGGGTGGGGGGGTAGACAATCGCCGATGCACCCTGTGTAAATACCGTGCCGCACGGGGAGCGCAGCCACATGTACGGCCATTTACGAGCACCGAACACGTACGCGCGGAGTGGTGCACTCTCCTCTCAGGGGGGGCACACAGACTGGCCTACTTACAGCGGCTCCAGCACGGCAGTCAGCCACGCCTTGAACTGGTCCGGATTGTCGATTATCATTCTCGGCGGGTTCCGCGTCACGGTCTGGCATAGAAGGCCTCGCGGTCACACGTCAGTCACACGGGATGCCACAAGCAAGCGTAAAGACTGTACCCTCCTAAGTGAAGACAGTCGCCATTCTGAAATCAGTCGCTGTTGCATTGGCATGGAACAGTCGCGCGTAGCTAGAGGCACCGTCCCCAACAAGATGTCGCGGGAATAGCTGCTGCCGCGCGCGCCTGGGTCAGGCTGGGTCGCAGAGATGTCGCTGACGTCCGCCAATAGAAGCCCGCCCCAGCAACAGCGGCATTTTAAATTGATCTTTCTAGCGTCTCGTGAAGAAACAATTTAAATAGATAATTAAAAATTATAGTCATAATTAAAAATAAATTAATAATTAATAAAATATTAATTAATAATAAGATTAGGACTGACGAAAATAACGTATTAATTATTTTAATTAGGATTTTAATTAATTTAGAATTAACGCGGCTGAAATAAATAATAATCATGTTAAAATAAATGTGGCCAAAGTAAAAAAAAAGTAGTAATCATAATTAATAAATTATTAATTATCGTAATTGTAATTTAATTTAATTTAAAATTAACGCGGTTGACATAACTAATAATCATGTTAAAATAAAAATGCGATGAGAATAAAAAGTAATAATAAATAAATAGCAGGGTTGGGTGTTTTTGCGTAAAATAAAGTCTACATCTACGCATGGACAATGTAAACTATGTTTAATTTAACATATCATTTATGTAAACAAAAAAACCATCGATCAGTAATCTATGGATTTTCAGATATCGGAGATTTGCATTCCGTTTGCAATTTCGATGTCAGTTGCAATTACTATTAAATATCTTCATAATTAATACTACAATTAAATACGTTTATTATTTTATGATTTAATTACTTTTCCTTTGCATTGTGCTATCCAATTTATTATAGTTTACATTTTTTATATTGTCTACATGAAAAAAGTTCATGTAAACATCACATAGATAATATATATAAATAATCCATATATAATTTTCAAATCTACTGCACGACTGATAAATAATAAATAGTAATTAGTAACAGTAAATTATTAATTACTATAATTATAATTTAATTTAATTTAGAGTTATGGAATTTTTCAACGTTACGTCATAAGTTTTAAGTTTTAAGATGGCGTTCTTAAGTCTCGATTGTGATTGGTCGATTCGCTTAAGTTTAAGTGACGGTCTACAATGAGTCGTTAGTCGTTAGTCGGAAGCAAATTGACCAACCACAGTCGAGTATTCCTCGAATAATCAATTGTGGTTAGTCAATTTGCTTCCGACTAACGACTAACGACTCATTGTAGACCCGGACTAACCACAGTCGATTATTCTTGGATTATTCGAGGAATACTCGACTGTGGTTGGTCAATTTGCTTCCGACTAACGACTAACGACTCATTGTAGACCCGGACTTACCCCTTGTCTACAATGCGTATTTAAGGCGTTAAGATTTAAGTCGGGTCTACAATGGGTGCTTTCCAATTGCAATATCCCTAGACACTTTCGTACACACGGCGACACAAGTTGCGTTCCAATTGTCGTAATCGTCGACACAACACTACACATCCGTACTCAGCCGAGGGCTACTAGTCGGCTGTGTAAGCTTGTGTTTTCTAGTGACAGTTAAATAGTTACTAGCCACGGCGGCTATAATCTTTTTATTCAACAAAAAAAGCTACAAATTAGAAAATATGGACAACGGAAATATCAAGAATATCATTGAAATAATAAATAATTCGAATTATCGATCATCGGCTATCACAATAATAAATTTTCGTTACGAATCTTTTTATTATATTTAATAAATAAAATAAAGCCAATGTTCTGTTTCTTTGTATATTTGTAGGTTAGATATATTATTGCTAGCATGGACATGGTATTGAAAAATAATCCTAACTCTACCCGAAATCGTGCACAGCGTACACATTAGTACACACTGTTCCAATTGAGTCATACACAACGCTGCACTTTGTGCATTCCTGTGTACGTTTGTGTCAAAATGTGTTAAGCAATTGGAAAGCACCCATTGAGTCGTTAGTTTTTAGTCGGAAGCAAATTGACCAACCACAGTCGAGTATTCCTCGAATAATCGATTGTGATTGGCCAAATTGCTAACGACTAACGACTCATTGTAGACCCGGACTAAGAAATTGACCAATCACAGTCGTATATGAGGAGAATAAACGACTGCGATTGGTCAATTTCTTAAGTCTTAACGCCTTAAATACGCATTGTAGACAAGGGGTTAGTCAATTTGGTTACGACTAACGACTAAAGACTCATTGTAGACCGTCACTAACCCCTTGTCTACAATGCGTATTTAAGGCGTTAAGACTTAAGAAACTGACCAATCGCAGTCGTTTATTCTCTTCATATATGACTGTGATTGGTCAATTTCTTAAATCTTAACGCCTTAAATACGCATTGTAGACAAGGGGTGAGTCTTACTGCTTACGTTTTTTTTGTGTGCCATGGCCCTTAACCATTTGCGGTCCAAACCATTTCTCGCAAATAAATCAAAAGTATCTCGTTCTTAACTTAATGTAATCCGATTGGTCTAACATGAATCAAAGAATTTTTATTACTTGACGGAATTTATAAAGATCTAAAAATATACCCCTTATCTACAATGCGTATTTAAGGCGTTAAGACTTAAGAAATTGACCAATCGCAGTCGTTTAATTCTCCTCATATACGACTGTGATTGGTCAATTTCTTAAATCTTAACGCCTTAAATACACATTATAGACTATTTGTCGATTATAATCGCGTACAGATTCGAATGTTTGAAGAATTATGGGCTATCGCAACGCATTATATCGAGTTTAATTGATATAGGACTACAAAAGATTGAAGCGGCTAATCATCTCCCGCACGTTCCTCGCGCGGGATTGGTCGCCGCGGAGATGCACGTGGCTTATTGGCCGCCGTGGGAATACGTGAACGTCAACGAGGTTGTTTATTGTTTTGTAGCACCCTTGGATATTTGGAGACACGGAGATCCGAGAAGGTTACGGATGACATTTTATGCTCAACCATTTCAATGTGATATGATCGAACAATAAGCGCACAATGATAGCGGACGCAGGCGAGACTAGCACCAAAATGGAGACAGGCGAAGTGAGTGCAAGCGTACAAATAATTTAACATAAATACCCAAAATTTAACATAAATAGCTAGAAAAGAAATTGTGCTGATAATGACGTCCGTGACTTTCGTAGATGCCCAAACCGAAGATAAATTACGATTGGTATCAAACGGAGACCCACGTAATCGTGACGATACTCGCCAAAAATACGGAAAACGTAAAAATCGTTTACGGAGAAAGCACAGTACGTATTTTCGTCAGCTCGTCTGTTAGGCGCGTTCGGAAACATCACCCAAGATCTCTCATTTAATAATCATCGAATAACTAGGATAAAATGCTACATAGGGGATGTTTTACTCGGATGATGTTTCCGAACGCAACCTTAGTGAGTGATAAAGGAGCCTCAAATAACGGCATACTGACCTAGTTTATACCGTGCGTTTAGGCCGCGGCCTATACCCCAAATTCGACCTAAATTAGTGTTTACAGCGATCGGCCTTGGGATATAGGCCGCGGCCTAAACGCACGGTGTATTCGTACCCACTATCCCATATAATGATTCTAGGAGACATAATGCTATTTTTTTAAATATTACTTTCCAAGCTGTACACTTTTCGACATCTAGATATTGGAGTAATGCTCGAGATATCCGGATAGCCGAGTACTTTAACAGTACCAGTTTGAAGTATTATTTTATGATTCTTGTACAGTGTTTTATTTTAATTTTCCCAGGCAAATATCTCGAAAAGTATGGAAGATACAGAAAAACTTTTCAGACAAAAGCTGTTTGGTTTGAAGGGGGACATAAGATGGTGTCATTGGTTTGACCTTGAGTGAATGTGCCAAGGACATATAGAGTTTAACTTTGTTTTTTTAAATGGAACCCCCTATTTTTCATTGCATATTCTTGTAGCTTACCTCGAAAGCTTTTCAAAAGACTATAAGAAAAAATGTTTTTTTATCAAGCACTTTTTGAGTTATAAGGCTTCAAAATTACAGTACCGCCGGCATTAGCATTACCCAAGGTGTACCGTGTGGAGGTTGCATGGTCGGATTTACATCTCAGAGAGAGTTTGAAGTCATTAAAATACTGCGGGAGTGACGAACCGTGCAGTCTAGCATTTTTACGTATACAAGTTACAAGCTACAAGTATGCATTATAACAAAAAATGTGTTAGACTCCACGATTCGTCACTCCCGTAATATTTAATGACTTCAAACTCTCTCTGAGGTGTAAATCTGACTGTGCTACTTCCACGCGGTACACCTTGGGTAATGCTAATACAGGCTGTACTGTAACTTTGAAGCTTTATAACTCAAAAAGTACTTGATAAAAAAACATTTTCTTATAGTGTTTTGAAAAGCTCTCGAGGTAAGTTACAAGAATATGCAATGAAAAATAGGGGGTTCCATTTAAAAAAACAAAGTTAAACTCCATATGTCCTTGGCACGTTCACTCAAGGTCAAACCACTGACACCATATTATGTCCCTCTTCGAACCAAACAACTTTTGTCTGAAACGTTTTTCTATATCTTCCATATTTTTCGAGATATTTGCCTGGGGAAATTAAAATGAAACACACTATAATATTACAGATTAAAATAATTGTTAATAAAAAGAAAGCTACGTAAAATTTTGAACAAATAAAATTCAATTTTCACAATGTTATAAATTGTTTTTCAGCTAAGTGTATCTGCAAATCTACCATCTAGCAGAGAATATAGCTTGGAGTTGGATTTGGCTAACTTTATAGTGGCAGAGCGATGTTCACACAAGGTATCGCCATCCAAGATAGAAATCAATTTGAAAAAACTAGAGGGAATTAGATGGGCAACACTGGAAGGAAAAGTTCAATCAAATAAAGTGATACCTATACCAGCTGGTAAGTTGTAAATCATTACTTTATCAAAAAATGTTAAAGACAAAATATAAATGTCAAATAAAATGAGATAAAAATATAATGGTTGCTAATGAGTAGAACATTTGGCAAACTTGGTCAATATATTAAAATTTATTAATTTACTTATTTTGTCATTAACGATGTCTAACATTTACAATTTTTTATGACAAGACTTTAAATTTCTATCTTATATCATTTGGTTACTGTATATTTTTTTCGCAATGTTATTATGATCAATATTTATGCAGATAATTATATTCTTCTAAAATTTTTTCTTGTACATATTATTTAAGAGATACTTCAGTATCCAAGTTCCTGTAAAAAATCTAAAGATTGGGATAAAGTAGAAAAGGAAATTGAGAGACAAGAAGCGGAAGAAACTGGTGAAGGTGAGGCTGCGGTGAATGCTCTCTTCCAAAAAATATATGGCAAAGGATCCGATGAAGTAAGACGCGCAATGAACAAGTCCTTTGTAAGTAAAATTGATATGCATTATTGATAAATTAAATAGTAACAAAAGAAATTGCAGTTATCTCATGTGAAATAATTAGCTTTTTTCACCAAACGTTAACTCTTAATGTGATCGTTTGTATCGCCAGTATTAATAAAACGAATTGTTTATTTAGGCGACCCAACTGGCCAATTTTATTTTCAAATCATAACATCAACTACATGTAGATGTTATGATTTGAGAATAAAATTGGCCAGTTGGGTCGCTTAAATAAAAAATTCGTTAACTCTTAATATGAAGCAAATTAAATTCTTATAAAGATAATTATATATATTTGCAAGTAAAAATTTATATGCTAGAAGCCATTTGTAAGAAATATTTCATTTTATATAGATAGAATATTTTACATACAGATAGAATCTGGCGGCACTGTCTTAAGCACTAATTGGGGAGAAGTAGGACAAAAAACGGTTGAGAAAAAACCACCAGACGGAATGGAGTGGAAATCTTGGAGCTCATAATTCAGAATGATTTCTTAAATTGAATTTTCTTCGTTTTTTTGCATATAATGATCACGTTCAATCCTCAATTATCACACTATATATTGTATTAACGTAGGATATACATATATTAATATTTACTTGAGAGTGACCGTCTTTCCGTTACAGGATAATTTAATAATTTACAGTTTTTTAAAAATTTATTTTGTATTATAATGAAATATATAAAATCATTAACGTTTGCTTATATTAAGACCTTTATGTAACATTTCAATTTATACATCTATAATTTACAGTTATAATTATACAGCGTTATAATATATATAGTATCCTAGTGAAAATAAATGCTCACAACACGTTAATGTGTGTAAAAAATAAGGAGCATTTTGCCTGCCAAGTGTACAGCAAGCATAGTTTGTAAGTAAAATTGATATTCATTATTAATACATTAAATAATAACAAAAGAAATTGTAGTTATCTCATAAATAATTAGCTTTTTTCACCAAACGTTAATATGAAGCAATACTCTTAATATGAAGCAAATTAAATTCTTATAAGGTAATTATATATATTTGCAAATAAAAATTTATATGCTAGAAGTCATTTGTAAGAAATATTTTATACAGATTTCTATCACCTTACGAAAGAAAGCTTTGTTTCACTCTTGTATAATGTATATTTCTATTAATAACTTTTTTTACAATATTCTCAAGTTCTTACATGTTTTATATGTTACCCCGATTTATATATATATATATAAACAAATTTAATACTTTATTACACAGAAGAAAAAAATGTAAGACTTGCATTAATTTGGTTTGTATTTGAGCAATTATAAATTTTTAATAATGTATATAAATTATGTGTTACTTGTAAAAAATATACGATCCACATGCATAAATACCTCTCTTGATATAACTCATTCCTGAAATCAACAAATTTGCTGAATACTTGGCCGAAGTAACGAAAATATTAGACGTATTAAAATTGTTATCATTTTCTTTGTTTTCTTGCTTTTTATCATCATATTTTATATTTCCCAATTGTTGGGAAAACTTGGTATCGAATGAGTGCAACATTTGTTTAATGTCAGACAGTTCGTTCGTATTCGTTTGAAATAACAATTCATTCTTCCCTTGTGCTATCTCTATGGTGTTTCGTACATCTAGTATCCTCTTGTTATTAAGCATCATTGAACCTATCAATGATATAATCGCCAATGCGGCCGAAGCGATGATAGATAAATACTTATATTTCTGTGCATTTAAGTTTTGGCTAATGTGATAATCTTTTATAGCAGTTGCCAGCTGCGTGAAATTGTCCCTCTCTTCTTTCTCGGATAACGCCAGCTGGTTAATAACTTTTTTTTGTTCCTGTAAAGACTTATGTTCCACTATCGTCAATTGCACGTACTTGGAATCATCTCGCTTGGTTTGAATTAATTCTGCATAGATATCTTGCAGTTTATAAGTGATATCTGTTAATTCCTTATTTAGATTTCTCCTGTTGTCCTGACACTCGAACAGTTTATCCTGAAGTGCAATTACTTGCCTTCTGGCTGCTTCAACTGTATCCATTCCTACTAACTGGTTGTACCATTGCCACCATTTAACGATTTTTCCTGGCAATGGTGTGCTTGATTCTAACGCCTTGGCATTCAAATCTTGCATTATGATTGCCTGATTGTTAAGTTTCTACAACATAAAAATTAAGTTTATGTAATGTCTTACATACTATATGTAAAGCAATAGTTTTAATTAAATGTCCCCTTTCTAGTGAAGAATCTTCAGATTGTTGGATGAATTTTAAATCGATTTTTTCTTCCAACTAAAATATAAACTCAACTTGTGACTTTCAAGCAATTAATAATTGAAAGTAAAAAACCACGAATAAAGTTTTAGATTGATATCAGAATATAACATTACTGCAGAAACGAGAAAAGTAAAAACTAGATTAATTATAGACCATTATACTTTATAAAATTTTGATTATACTGATATTATACTGTTGTATTGATTATACTGAAATTTTGATATACTGCGTAATTACATCCAACCTAAAAATCTGAAAAATTTTATGACTAACTCGTTAATAAATGCCGCGAGAATTTTATGTAAATATATAAGGCAATATATAAAGTTTAAAAAGAACATTTATTTATTACGTTATCTGGTCCCTGAACGAGATTGCAAGTTGATTGGAAATGTTTGTCGACGTAGAGAAGCCAGTTGCACGAAATAAAATGCTTATATCCATGTTACACATTTATTGCTTACTTTTGCAACGATATTATATTTTTCGGTCGCGATACTCTGCGCCTTTCCCGCGGCATTTTCTACAATCCCCTTTGCATTGTGAAGCACTCCATATCTCTTCGCTTGTTCGCTTACTAGCCTGATCAATTGTCGATAGTGCTCTATCATTATATCGAGCGGGCAATCCAATAAAAAATAGAACCAATTAACTGGATTATTATACGCCGACAGACACTAGCAGAATTGAAATACGGAGACTAGCTCGATTCTAGTCTCAACTCAAATTCCGATTCATGGTTGTGTTCGGCAGAAAAAGCATAAAAGCGGCTTATTAAGCGCATAGTGATTCTTTAATATGATTGGTTCTTGCCTTTAGTGCCTCCCTGGATCTAAATGTATAAACCAATTGTATTACAGAATCGCTTACTAAACTGCTTTTCCGCTGAACGCACCTCTCTCCAACCTAACCTAACATAACCTTTAACCCGCGCTTCGACGCGTCAAGAGTAATGTTACGGAGCATGAATAATATGAAAATCGCATTGAACGAATTGTTGCAATTTATTCACTATTCAAATTACTCTCAATAATTTTTGATATCTTTACTGAATTACTTCAGGGTCGGCAGGAGTGACGAGATTGAGCTCTCGCCGAATATTTTCTGCTCTTCGTTTGCGGTGCAGATACGTGCACTCTGTACTCAACCTTATTTTGTCTCGTAAAAGCAATATTTCGTCATGAAACTTTTTTGGCTCATTTCTTACAAAGCTACGAAACCCGCTACAGAGCCGAATTTTGCACAATCTAGCTTTTACAAAATTATAATAAATTATAATAAATAATATTATCTGCTCCTCATTCGCAGTGCAGTACATCTTTGTATTTACCCATATTTTGACTCGTAGAAGCAATATTTTGTCACGAGACTTTTTTTTGGCTTATTTCTTGCGAAGTTACGACGGCCGCTACAGAGCCGAATTTTCCAATTTGGCTCTTAAAAAAATTATAATAAACAAAATTATTTGCACTTTAACTGCACTGTAGTGCAGATATGGTTACACTTCAGAAAAAATTTTTATTTTGACCTTTTTTCCAAAAAATAGCTCTGTAGGGGCCATCGAGCGATTCTCCTGATTACGAATATCGCAATTACATTGCAATTTTCTCAGTATTCTAGCTGTAATATGGGTAAATAGAAATTCATCTCCGACAGATGAACTCCGACAGGTCTCTCTCCAGGGTATCGATCATGTAACTTTTCTTTAAGAGTGGAAACGTGAAAAGTGAAAATTTATCAGTGATTCCATCAATCACACAGGCGGAATCACTGATAAATTTTCACTTTTCACGTTTTCACTCTTAAAGAAAAGTTACATGATCGATACCCTGGGCTGCGTTCGGAAACGTCACCCGAGTGCTCCCGGGTATCTTTTATCCTTGTTGTTCACCGATGAATGTTAAACAAGGATAAAATGATACCCGGGGACATTCGGGTGATGTTTCCGAACGCAGCCCTGCTGACCCTTTTACGCGATTGGTCCGTTGATCTAGATGCTCCAATTGGTTCGCTGCTGTCAAGAGCGCGATATTGTGCTTTTCAAATTGAAGTTCGAACAGCAAAAAGTTTTGGTAATTTAGGTAATGAATCCAAAGAGCAGAATTGGCACAGAAGTCGTCATTCTGTAATTAGATGATAATGGGTGCGGTCGAGTTGCCGCTACAAATGCTTCGAAGCGTTTAATTGACCAATTAGAATAAAGAATTCTATTAATTGACCAATCAAAAAATGCTTCAAAGCATTTGTAGCGGCAACTCGACCGCACCCAATGTTTGATAATATTCTTGGTGTAATATTTCACCAATTTGATCATATTACATCTTGAATTTTACGCTGAATTTAATAACATCGTCATTCATTTTAATTCTTTTTTGTATTTATTTCCTTTGTATTCTTCTCTTTTAAATGTTACGGATATATTTATTTTATGTCAAATATGAGAAGCGCAACGAAACCTACCCCACGCATTTCTGAATTGACCGACGATTGATTCATCGTCGCGATCGTTCCGATATTTCAACAATCGCGATATTGGCAGCGATTCGATATTGCGATTCTCGAAGCGGAATGTGAATGTCGCGACAGTTACTCGCGAAACGCGTCGCGACGGAGTTTTGCGTTCGTATCGCTCCTTATTTTTCCTACCGATTATCGCTTCCGAAAATGAATTTCGCTCGCGAAGCGTCGCCGCGAATGTTCCGCCGAAGTCTAGTGACGTGAGTGTCGCGGTTGCGTTCATTTTATGCCGGTATTTATGCAACTACAATATGCTCTCGATCGGCGATCCGCTTCTGTGTCAGGCCATTATTGGTCCGGATCCTTTTCGCACGTTTCCCACGGTTTTATCGCGAAATTGCTGCGAAGCAACATTGAAGCCTGATCTACAATGTGCTCTTTGTTTCCTATTTCTTAGAAATTAATCCAATCCTGTTCGATTATTCTTCTTAAAATCAACTGCAATTGGTTAATTTCTAAAGAAACAAGAAGCAAAGAGCACATTGTAGATCAGGCTTTACATACGATCATCGCCAGGTACGTCGGATATTTATATAATTGGCCGCGTTAATTAATTCTTATTTTCTCACTATGAAAGGTATCGTGAGAAAAAGAGAGAGAAATAGAAAGAGAGAGAAAAGAAAGAAGGTGGAGGGAAGACATGCTAGCAATTTTATATTTTATTTAATTTGAAATACAATTAATCTTGACGTTATATTATTTTTTATATATATTTCTTTCTCCCTTCATAACACTTGGAGAAATAATACTTTTTGCTGCGTAAATACTTTCTCATTTCTTCCTTACGTTGCGTCTAATGATAAGTATGCAAAACGTCGTTAAGATGGCGGGACCGTCTTAAAAAGGAAATTTTAAATATCAGCAATGGTGTTTACAATTCCTTCCAGTCACGTTGCGATAGGTTATGATCGCCATTCGCCCAGAGTTTACGTTTTGACAGTTCACGCGAAGAATTTACATCAAATTTTAGTTTGAAGTATTTAGGTAATACATCTGATAGTTACATTAAATAATAATTAATATTATCGAATTGATCTAACTTCTTTTGTAACACGAAAAGTGTTCTGTAAAACTAACCCTCTAGTCGAGAAATTTTGCGTCAAAACATACTAGAAAAGGTATTTTACAATTTGAAATACATAAAAAATAAAGTTTTAAAGGAATCATTGTGAACGTATTTAAGTATTTATATATTTGTACTGATTTCTAGTAAGAGAGATTTTTAACTTATCACTAACCATTTTTCTATAATCAAAATAATTATGAAAAGCATGAATGAGATACCTTATTTGTTTATTTGCATTTGTGAGGAAACTGATTTATTGATTTGACAGGCAAGAAAACGTTTACGATGAAAAGAAATTTGCGAAGTAGGCATAATCAACTAATAGTTGAATTGTCAGATTCTGATGATAATGATTATCAAATGTCTAAAAAATCCGAAGATGAGGACTACGCAGTAGAAGAAAATAAAAGGAAAAAGAAAATTATAGCAGATAAGGGAGAACCAAACAAGAGAGTAAAGAGAAATACATCAAACAAGAATGTTAAACCTGTCAAAAGAAAAAGTCGAGAAGAAAGCTTTGAGACAGTCGGTAACAAGAAACTAAAGCTGGAAGGATCGTCTTGCACTGATGCTACAGATGTAAAAGTGTCGCAACAAAACCAGAAAGATTTAATCAAAACTCATATAAAGGAAGATGTGAAGATCGAAGAAAAATTCAACTCTAATTTTTCGCAATGTGTAGAATGGACCGACATTGATTACGTAAGCGAAGTCAACAATGTAGATAAACGTATCGTGGAGAATGTAGTGAAACTTTTCAAGGAAGACAACACTATACCCTTTATTGCAAGATATAGAAAGAACATGACTGGATCTATGGAACCAGATAAGTTGAGAGATCTCCTGGACAGTTTTGAGCAAGCGAAGACTATTAAACTTCGTGCTGCGACAATTATTAAGAACATTGATAAATTGGGAAAATGGTCGCCGGAAATTCATTCTACTGTCACATCTGCAAAATCCCTCGCCGACCTCGAACATATTTATTCCTTGTATAAATCTTCGGCGTCGAAACGATCTCTGGCAGAAAAGGCACGAGGATTGGGTCTGGAAATTATCAGCGATGCTGTTTTACGGGGAAAGAATATACCACCGTTGACATCCTTAGTAGACGAACGAAGGGAAGGCTTGCAAAACGAGCAGGAAGTAAAAAGCGGTATCATGCATATAATAGCGGACGTCATCAGCAAGAATAAGGAGATTTTCGATAAAGTGACTTCCCTGCGGAAAATATCTTTTATAGACATACAAACGACGCATTGTAAAACGACAGAAAATTCGAAGAATGTGAACGAGCAGAAGTACGAACAGTACTTGAATTTTAAATCGAGAGTGAATACCATTAAGCCGCATCATACACTGGCCATTAATCGGGCTGAATCGCAAAAGATCATTACCGTGAAGATCATCGTTCCCGATGCTTTCGAGCGCGCGTTCAAGGAGTATTGCTTGTCACGGTACACGAATCAGCAACGAGGAAGTAACACGAAAATATTACATTGGGATTTACTCAACGATAGTATCGATTACGCTTATAAGAAACTGATTAAGCCTCAGGTGATACGTCGCATAAGGAGCGAGATGAAGGAAAGCGCGGAAAAGGCGTCCATAGAAGTTTTCGCGACTAACGTTAAACAGTTGCTGCTAACTCCTCCTGTACGTGGTAAAATTGTTCTCGGCATAGACCCGGGTTACCGTCACGGATGCAAGCTTGCCGTTGTATCGGAGCAAGGCGACGTCCTCGAGACCGCTGTGATATATCCTCACAACCAGTTGGCATTTAAAGACGCGGCTAACGCGTTGGCGAAATTGGTGAACAAATACAGATGCACGATAATAGCTCTGGGGAACGCTACAGCGTGCAGGGAGACCGAGTTGTTTCTGACAAAGGCAATAGAGTTGAAGATGTTCGGCTCGCTGAACGCGATGTACACCATTGTTGACGAGTGCGGGGCCTCGATTTATAGTTGTAGCCCGCAGGCAAAATCCGAGTTCCCGGATCTCGATCCGAACCTGGTGTCGGCTATCTCGATAGCGAGACGCTTGCAGGACCCGTTGGCGGAATTAGTTAAGATAGAGCCGAAGCATTTAGGAGTCGGGATGTATCAGCATGATCTGCCTGAGACGAAACTGACGAAGACGCTATCCGAAGTTAGTATAAATTCGCTGTTTAATGTTAACTAAATAAATGATTTGAGATATAGATAATTTAAGAATTTTGGATGTTATAATGTACTGTTATATGGATATGTAAAAATAATTGCATAATTTTTTAATGCTAATTTTTTTGACAAATTCGAAGCTGATATTTCTCTTATTGTTAGCGATAATTTTAAAAATCTAAATAAACATGCAACAAATTAATCTTTATTCTATTTTCATTTTTAAAAAAATCATAATCAGAGATTTCTCAAAAGTTTTTCTCGGATAATGAAATGATAGCTTTTTGGGACGGGGGGAGATTCGATATGCAACAAAGAGACATTCGTATTAATTGTTCCAGGTTGTCACAGAGGTTGTGAGTTTCGTAGGAGTCGATATCAATACAGCTTCCCATTATCTTCTACAACAAGTAGCCGGTCTCACGCGTTCTAGATCTACGAACATCATAGAATGGCGAAACAAAAATGGACCGTTCAGGAATAGAGAGCAGCTGTTGAATGTGAAAGGTATCGGCGGCAAAACGTTCGAACAGTGTGCAGGGTTCATAAGAATTCTACCGGAGACAGCAACGGTGAGCGAAACCTCGTCAGAACGGAACAAAAAATCGAAGAGCGATTTTAATCCCTTGGATCAAACGTGGATCCATCCAGAATCGTACGCTATAGCGAATAAATTCGTGAAACACTGCGCATGCAAATTGGACGACGATATTGGCACTCCGGCATTTATCGTAAGGATAAATTCTCACGCGAGAATTGGATATGGAAAGCTAGCCGCGCAGTTTGGCACCGACGCGACTACGATGGAGACAATAGTTAAAGCTCTGACCATGCAGAAGAACGAGGATATACGATCGAAATTGAACCAGCCTCTATTCCGCAACAGCGTGCGATGTATCGAAGATTTGAGCGTCGGCACCATATTGAGCGGCGTCGTGCGAAACGTCACGCATTTCGGATCATTTGTAGACGTGGGCGTTGGTAGGGATGGGTTGATACACGTCACCCGTATGAAAAAGGATCTGCATATAGGCCAGCGTGTGGAAGTGAAGGTAGTTGCCATTGAACTGGCACGCCAAAGGATTAATCTCGAGTTAATGAGTTAATGCTATACGTAACCACATCGATTACTCTTTCCGGCATTACGTATTACAATCGAAAACTAGCGTAAACTTGATGCTTGTTTTGTTTATTGTTTTTGGATTGTTCGGTTTTACTGTAGTCGTGTTCCGATATACACTGCCAGTACTAAAAATCTATAATATACGTGACGTAAACTATAGATTTTCAGTACTGGCAGTGTATATTGGAACATGGCTTATATCTGCACGGACGCCCATGAGGGGGGAGGGGGCAAGGAGGGGCATATGCCTCCCCTGGATTTTAATTTTTTCAATTTAGAATAATTTTATGATTGACAACCAAATAATTTTTTGTTTGAATCTATACAATTAATACAATTAAAAATAAAAATCTGCATAGATATTTCTTTAAAAAATATTTGGAAATTTTGTTTGGCACTCCTAAGTATATTTACACTCTGCTCCCCCCACTTGAAAAAAAGTTGTAAGGGCGCGTAAAAAATTGTTTATATCTGTATGTGCTTATATATGTAACTTATTTTTAAATTACAAGAAAGAGATAATAAAATCGACCATTATTTTTATATCTATATATACCTAATACGATATCTGTTGATAGAAGTAATAATATATCGAACTTCGTCGTTAATTTTGTGATATTCGTGTTATTTTGGTTTAGGGCTATGGCTCTATTGGATGTATGGCTATATGTGGAATTTGTTTATATATTGTTATTCGTGCGACCAAGTACTTTTGCGAGAAAGCGCGCTCGCGCGCGTGCAGCAACAAAGTGGTGCCGGGCTGCTGCTTTATAGTGGCACACACGATCACCACATTGGAAATAAAGAAAAATATTACTGTTGCTTCGACTATATTTTTCTAGATAACACATTTATGTTCGAGATTTAATTTAATATTCGGTTTTTACTGCAAATGTATAATTAGTCTTATCAAGCAACAGTAATAAATATATAACCTCTTATAAATAATGTCCTAGTTCTTGTATGTTCCTCATATTTTACGACTTTAATTACTACTATCTAATGCTATTCTTCTATTTGAATACTTGTTTTTTGTCAGTTTATTCTGCCTATTTATTTTTTGCTATATCTCTCACAACACTTCTCGTGAGTGGTTTATCTCAGAGAAATGGATTCCACTTTATGTCGTGCAATGCGACCGCCTAAAACAGGAACTCTATATGCGTGTTTGCGGAGAGTTTGTAAAACGAATTCCAGTCACGTGCTAACGTGCCTTTTCCCTTGCTGCTAGCAAAAGTACAGTCGACTACAAGGGGGAGGGAGAGGGGGGAGAGGAAGGTATATTCTGCATTGAATGCTGCAGGAAGAAGGTCGCAATTGCGACAGACGGACAATCGTGGTTTAATCTCTTATTTCTGAAGCCAGATTTTTGTTTACCGAGATAAAAGATCAAGACTCGTCGACTAATTCTTGTTGATTGATTATAATGAATTTCATTGTGTTGCCGAGTTTCAATCATATTCAATCATATCATATCAAAAAATATAAAGTAATTAGACGAGATCTAGATCTAGAGATCGCAAATTCAAAAGTTACACAAGCTTAGAAATGGCACAGCATATTAATTAATTATCCGACTTTAAAAGTAGAAAACGAAGTTTCGTGAGAGATTTTGTTATGTTCTTCGTTTTTTATGTTTTCACATAGAATCTTCTCTCCGATAATAAAATAGTATTGTTCCATATACACTAGCACGATCGGCATAAACTTGATTTTATTATTGTATCCTCATATTTGATTATCTTTTTTCTTTCCCAAAATACGTTTCTCGTTTCGCCTTGCCTGAAAGTTTTAGCATGCAATCTGCGAATTCTATCCCGCTATCGGGAAAGTTCGGGCGCATACCATTCCGTTCTGTCCGCTGTTGTCTCGAACCTCGGCTACATTTTGCATGAGGAGTACACTGTATACGCCGAATAGCTCGCTTTGGGCAGGATTTAAGAACGTGCCCGTGCCTCCGGCGGAAAATCCGTATTTGATCGTTACCTTCGGAATCGAGAAGCAACGATCTTTCGCGTTTCCTATTTCACAATCGAACATGCACGTGTATAATCAATCCTTTCAAACGCAATGTATCGTTTACGATAAAAAAATTAGATTGAAATTAAAAGGAAATGAAATCTGAGAACATCTTTTTAGGGCAAGAGAGCATAGGAATAGTGTTCCTTAAGAATATTTTTTAGGCTAAAATTGTAGCAAATATATTTAAGGTGAAATGATATATCAATTGTTCTGTGAAATTTAAAGAGACATTTTTAAAAATATTCTTATCTGATTGATGTATATGTTATAACTATATTTATGTAATTTCTACACAAAAACAAATTTTCAGACTCTAAGGAAAAATGAGAAAGTTCTATCATTAATATTCAAATCGCATATAATTAATTGTGATTGTATAATATAATAAGACGTGAATGTATAATATTCATAATGTTTATTGAAGAGTGATAATTTTGATATCACATGATTAACTCCATTAATCATTAAATATTCTACCGTTCGGTTAAGCCATTTAATTAAATGACAGTTTAAGAGTTCGCGTTATCTGTTAAATTTGCGAGATTTGAAAAACGCGGTGGCGAAAAGTGCTCGTGGTAGAGTTTACGTTTTCATTCAAACGGTATCAAATAGAGCCTATCAATGTCACTCACGGAACAATGCACACGATTGATTTCTTTCGTCCAATCGGATAGATCAATCGAAGCCACAAAATATTCGCGAGCAACGCAACATCCGCGTATAGGATGTATAATCCAGAAATATATACATCCAATGGAAAACGAAATGTTCACTACGCGAAACGAGCTGGAAAACGAGGATCACATACGTATGACAAAAACCTATTGTTCCCCCACAATTGTGTCTTGAATTCGCACACGAATTGCTCTGGTAGCGCTCAAGCGAGAAACAAATTTATAATGTTTCTTCACTAGCAGCAAAAAATCTCAAAGAACCTGAAAGAGGGATCTGTGAAGTTAGCACGACATTCTACTAATATAAAAAAACAACTAGAGTTGCAGTAGCACTTTTCATAGTTCTGCAGTTCCTTATAAAAATAAAAAAAAGTTCCGCATTTCTTATAGCAGAAAATCAAAAATGAAAAAATGTGCTAACTTCGCGAATCTAGCACGGCACTTGGAGAAAAAGTGTCGTGTTGGCTGTTTATCGCAGTTCTAGTCACAGTTCTCGTTAGTTCTTGCAGAATTCTATGCTCTACAATCGTTTTTAAGCCGAGTTCCGACGGCTACATATTTTTAAATAATTTTTTAAGGATCTGTGAAATTAGCACGACATTCTACTAATATAAAAAAACAACTAGAGTTCCAGTAGCACTTTTCATAGTTCTGTAGTTCCTTATAAAAATAAAAAAAAGTTCCACATTTCTTATAGCAGAAAATCAAGAATGAAAAAATGTCCTGCTAACTTCGCGAATCTAGCACGGCACTTGGAGAAAAAGTGCCATGCTGGCTATTTACCGCAGTTTTAGCGACAGTTCTCGTTGGTTCTAGCAGAGTTCTATGCTTCACAATCGTTTAAGCAGAGTTCTATGCTCCACAATCATATTTAAGCAGAGTTCCGGCGGCTACATATTTTTAAATAATTTTTTAATCTTTAGAGCCAGCACGACACTTGGGGAGAAAAAGTGTCGTGCTGGCTATTTACCGCAGTTTTAGCGACAGTTCGCGTTAGTTCTAGCAGAGTTCTATGCTCTACAATCATTTTTTGCAGAGTTCCGGCGGCCACATATTTTAAAATAATTTTTTAATCTTTGGAGCTAGCACGACATTTTTACTCCAGCCACTCCAGGTGTCGTGCTGGCTCCAAAGATTAAACAATTATTTTAAAATGTGTAGCCGCCGGAACTCTGATTAAAAATGATTGTAGAGCTTAGAACTCTGCTAGAACTAACGAGAACTATCGCCTGAATCGCGGGAAATAATCAGTACGGCACTTTGTCTGCAAGTTTCGTGTTGGGTGTAACATTTAAAGTTTATGAAAAATTGTTAATTGTTGGAATTTTGTTTTCAAATTACACACAATGGTGGAACTTGAGTAGAACTAACGAGACTGTTGCCAAAAGTGGTAATATTTATTGTTTTCTTGTACCTTAGAAGGGGCGGTGTCGTGCTAGATTCGCGAAGTTAACACATTTTTTCATTTTTGGTATTTTGCTATAAAAAATGCGGAACTTTTTTTATTTTTATAAGGAACTGTACACAGAAAAAAATAGACAGCCAAGTTATAGCTTGCTAATGCAGGTTTAATATTTATAACTTGGCAGATTTGATAGTGTAGCAAAGAAAATATGCTCATAACTGCTTTCAGACATATTTTTTTTCCTATTCTATCAAATCTGCTTAATTATAAATGTTAAACTTGCCTTAGCAAACCATAACTTGGCTGTATCAACCAAACTTTTTTTTTCCGTGTAGAACTATGAAAAGTGCTACTGGAACTCTAATTTTTTATATTAGTAGAATGTTGTGTTAACTTCACAGATTCCTGAAAAAGTATGTTAAATAAGCCATCTTACAATCATATTTTTATATTTGTAATATATCTTAACAATTTCAAGCAAAAAATTTTATATAAACTGATGTTGTACGCATTTGAAGAAAGATGATCGCAAGTTTTAAATTTTTTACTCTTTTTTATATAGAATCAATTCAAAGCGATATCTTTATTGAAAAAAATATCACGAATTAGATATATTCTTCCAAAGTTTCGATATCTATATTTTTATAAAACGCGAAAATTAATAAATTTTGAGTTGTACTCCAATAATTAACCACTTGTATGTACATGTAATAATTTTCGGAAGGTTATAAAATGACTATCAAATCGTTCGCATCTCTTATGACTTCGAAAGTATGAGGATGTTTTAACCAATCTTTTATAGCTTCGAAAAATTACGAAGGAAGCTTTGACGAAGTGAACTTACGATCACGAGTTAGCTTCAATCTTCGAGATGCCAGCCATGAAATCGAAGATATCGTTTGGAAAATACGATTAAATTCTCTGTACGAACGTCACTATCGGTTCCGTACGTGGAGTATTGAATATCGATTTAACTTCGTACGTACGCCAACCTTGGCATTGAATTCCCCGGGCCTTCCGCGTGCTCTTTCCACCGTATCTACCCTTTATTTTCCGGGACGCTTTTCATACCCGTCGTTTTTCTCCCCTTCCCTTTCATATCCGTCGTTTTTCTCTACCCATTGTTAGACTAGACGCTTTGAAACTACTTTTCACCCCCCGAGGATCTGTCTATTCGCGCAACCGAGTAATAACCTCGGATATTTTGTTGTTGCTGGGCATCGAAGAGATTTTATTCCGATGCTACTTCCGCGCGAAGAAAAGATCTAAGCTTTTCATCTTTGCGATATTCTCTGTCACCATTATCCCGCGAGTGCTGTAAACTTTCTGCATTAAACATCTCTGTAACTAATCTTCGAATTAGAAATTCCTCGAAGTAAAGTCCGCTTGCTTAATATATTTTTCAAGTTCCTCGAGATTTTTTGTGCCTAGTAGAAAAAAAACATTGTATGTAAATCTCTGTTTCTCGCTTGAACTACCTAATTTATGCACGAATTCAAGACACAATCGCGGATAAGAAAAACAAGTTCTTGTCACGTAAAATATGACTATTGTGATGTTAAAAATGGAGAATACGAAGTTTTATCTCATCTCCTTTTATTCACTCCTGAAGTTTAATTCGCGAAGAATCTTTCGATCGTTTGCAATGTAAGAATGGTCGAGTCTTTGTTAAGGAAGAATTCGAAAGATTCGATTCCAAAGAATTGAGCAAAGAATTCGTAGGTAAAGGATGGCTCGATCTGGGACACTGGCTTTTTTTCATGATATAATTGGTCGTTATCGCGAAAGTATGACGTTATGACTAATATGTGTAACTTAAGTACTCTGTACAAATTGCCTTTCCCGACGACTCCGGGTGGTTTTGCCACGCCGCAAGTCGTGGATGCAGAAAGCGTCCTCGTCGTAGCGAAGAAGCTTTTTCCGCTTGCTTTCTTTACGGCCCTGCCATTCTGACGGCTTAAGCCCTTTCTTAGCCGGGCTCGCGTAACGCCAACCTAACGAGATGTAATATTTATATTACCGGGGAAAAATATTTTCGCGCTGGTACACACGACGGGGTTGATTTATACCGAGCGATCCTACAAACGAGGACGGGCTGTAGCTCTTTTCTTTTATTTAAGCGAGAATATAGAAGAGAATTATAGGGGAAAACTTCGCACGGCTTTATCTTTCGGCGATACAAGTTCTTACAAAAGTGCATCGATGCATTCGCAAAACGCAATTGCTTTACGCAACTAGCGTTTCATCTTTCGGTAGAATTACGTGACTTTTATGTAATTTGATTATTATTCTCACCGTGTATAAATGTACTTGATATACATCATACGTGCACAGTATTATTTGATAAAGAAAATCATATTTTTTTAATTTAAGCAATCATTTGCCCCCATGCTTTTTCTGCGATTTTGTATGCGGACAAAGTGCGTTTGTTGCATTCCCCCGTATCCCCGACTAGCTTCATTCTTGCGAGCTAACATTATTTCGCGGTGTCGGGCGAGCTTTTCAGATTGTCCCCGACGAAATCATCAGCCTGTCGCAGGAATACGCGCCGGAGGTTACTTAATTTCAGTCGCGACTCATAGGGGTGGGCTGATCCAATTATCGTGGTTCACCACGAGCATCAAGGTGGCGGTTTCCATTCTCTCTGCGTCCCTTTGTCTCCCGGTCAAAAGAGAGAGGGTTCCGGTGGTGTGGTACATACCGGCGCACCGTACCGTCGATTCTCAAAAGCAAAACCGATCGGGCGCTACCGAGCGAAAGGGATTTCGAAGGTTGAGACTGACAAATTCCGGCCAGCGAACGGATATCAATTCGCTCCGTTTCGAATCCGTTTCAACGGTCAGTTAGCATCTCAACCCTTGGTCGAGCTTGATTCATGTAGGGGAGTTGGGGATGTTAAAGTGAACATGGAGATTACAGCGAAAAGTTCGAAAATTTCTCTCGTTTATCCGGTAAAAAGTTTTTCATATAAAAGCATATATAAATACACATAATTGTATATAAAATATGCCCGTATATGTTTTTGTTCTCTTGTATAATCTGTTATATAGGAAAAATAATAAGAAGAATTAAAAAATAATTAAAAGGGTAAATCCCGCATTGTTTTCTTTTTATAGAAAGTGAAGTTTGAGGAAATAAGAAAAAATGGCCTGTATATATAATAATATATAAATGTAATAATCGTATAGAAAAGTGATAGGTATATATGATTATATATAGAATATTGTATAATCTAATCGTAATTTTACTTTTTGTAGAAAAAATAATGCAAAAGTTATTTTTCTAATTAGTTCTCAATTTTTTTTATTATTTTTCCTATATATATATGGAGATAGAGATTATACAAGGGAAACAAAACATGTATAGACATATGTTATATATAATTATGTATATTTATATGTATATTTTTCTATGAAAAATTTTTTAATATATAGATAATATTATGATCCGAGCAAATTCTTAAATATTAATAATATTAACTGAAAGATTTATGTACGTTCACGTTATAATGTGCGATAAGATAGATAAAAAATATAGAACAAATGTCTTTTTTGATAGGTCGCGTAATTATCGAGAAAAATGATTTTGAACATGAAAATCTGGTGCATCTATTTAATTACATATTGATATCTGTGCGTCGATTAGGCTGCAGTTCTTGGAATAATTACTCGCAGCTAAAACATTACCATCTGCTCCTAATGCCACTTTAATATATTATACATTCGCGATTCTACCTTGCCATTTCGAGAGATTAGCGAAAATTAACGATATCGATGACCAGAATTGCAATAGACACGTATCGACATGTAAATAAATTCTGAAATTCTGTATAACAAACGTGTTATCAGACAATGGACGCACGTAGACGTCAATTTGTGATTAAATGGACACATATACAATGGACACACAGCACTTTCACGTGCAAAATCTTTTCTCTCGAAAGCTACGCGAGCACTCGAGAAAACAATATTATTCTATATTCTTTTCTTGCTTTTTCACGAAGAATCCCCTTGTTATCACGATTTAGCGAACACTCTGCGTGACACAGTACGAGACGGTAATTAGACATACACTGGGCAGTTACTGTGGCGGTTTAACGAGAAACGTAAAAACATTAGCATTCCAGTCTAATGGTCCTGATTTCGTTGCCATCCGACACATAATGCGAGTATGCGAGAGAGCCTACGTAAGGGTTGGCTCGCGACTCGCTCCCGGTGTAAGGGTCTCTCTACACCCTCTCGATCAATATTCCGCCCAGTGGCGTAGCACTGTTTCTTTTTCGCGTAACTACATTGCGATTTCGTTCGCCTTCAAAAATGCGATCCTACGATTATTAAGGACACGGTGACGACAACGTGTGTGTGAATGCGAGATAGCGTTCCAGTTTTACAAATTATCTAATTAGAGATAAGTGAGATAACAAAAGAATTGATTGAAGGTACATTCTAAAATTTAGAATCTAAATATTGTAAATAAGTCTCTAATGAAATAGAGGCTCTTGTTTTGGAATATTTTGGCTCTTACTTTGGAATACTTTTGTTTCTAAAATACGAAATATTTTTGACGTTGCATACATTTACGTCATTATGCCATTATACGTATATCATTGTAGTATAAGCATTAATTTGCATCATATGGTATTTAAGGATTAAAATGCTATTTTAATTCTTGTTATTTATATAACATCAATCCTTTGCTATTTGAAGCGCGTCTAAGAAACATAGACAGTTACATAGACTTACATAGACTTACATAGACAGTTCTACTTTAATGCCAGGTTCTGATTTTACATGTGATCCTTGCAAATGGAATAAAAAACATAATCAGAGAATTATATAAAGTGATATTTACTGAAATATGCCAAAAAACGATTAAATGTTAAATCCTTTTGATACCTCGTGTAATTTCAAATATTACTGTGTGAGCTTTTGGAAAATTTGGATTATTTACACGACGTTACACGACGCGATTTGGACAAGCCCCGATATTTTCGACCGAAAATTACATTTGCATAAGCCACAGCCGTTGGGCAAATTCGCTACTGCCAGTCAGGATATTTAATTGGAGAACCGTCACGCAACGCAACTGTCAATGGGGAAAATCTCTCTCCCGATAACGCGATTAAATTTCGCGGCCAATTGCCGTGACGCAAATTGGTGGACGACATATGGCTAAACAGGATTCTTGATGATTACTGCCCGCCATATATTACAAAGCACGTACCTCACACACTCCACATCTTCTGTGCAAACGTAACGCTGGCACGGTCATGATTAAAGCAGTACGTCATTTTGATTTTAATGAGATTTGTGCAACAGCTATTAGTTAAATTACGGCGTATTTCAACGGCTTTCTAAATTATCTGGCGATAATCTCAATTAAATAACTTTATGGCGCGATTAATATGAATTGCGAGTGCTTAAGTATTGTTTGCAAGTGCGCTTTGTTTATGATGAAAAAACATCCTGTATGTACATTCATACTGGCGTGTGCTTCGAGGATCTTGTTCCGGAAGTTATTTCGCGTTCGCGATGGAATTTTCCAAATTTTATTTCACGAGGTGTTTTCAAGTTTCGGAATGCGCAACTGATACCTACGCGAAATATACACCTCGCAACAATGGAAAATAAAAAAAATAGCAGCTTACGTTGGATGGAGTTTGCTCTTGATCATTCATATCGATTTAGTATGAGAGAGATTGTTATTTAAACTCTCTTTTTCTCTCTCGAAATAAACTGCGTTAACAATGATAAAATGCAATAAATCCGGGATTTATACGGCGTATAGATTCGTTATTTAAAAGCCTGCGTAGATGCGTAAATGGATTGTATTGTGTAAATGGATGTGCAACTTTTGAACATCGTGACATTTTTATAGAATCCATAGAAGCGTAATAAAAATTTAATTATCTTTATTTTTTGAGCTAGTTTGTTGGGGACTTTTTCTACGATATATGTTGTTTGCTTTTTTTAATTGCGTAACACGGATACGTATGCATTCTGTGTAACGTAAATCGCAGTAAATAATAACCGACAAAGAAACTGAAGATCGATGCGCGTCGACATTTTTCATTATATATTTCTCTGATCTCAATTTGCTTCTGTAAAATTATTTTTATTACTGAAGTAGAGTTTGTTTTAACGAAACGTAGAAATAAACGCACCATGCGTTTGATTTTAACGATGTATATGCAAAAATATCTATTTTTCTTCTGCAGGCAGTTATTCCCGGATAAATATCGTAGCAAATTTCACATATATTTGTTTCGATGAATAAACAAGCTACCAAGCTAGTTTAAAAAGCGATGTCATGCAACCAGAAGCGGTTTATATTAAGATGCCACGTAACACGATAGCTATACCGATGCCTTTGCTTTCAATTTGTTACAGTGTTCTTCCACCGGAGCATCATATTCGATGGGTTTGGCGCTTGGAATATTCTCCGGAGATCCCTTTCATCACTGGGAGAACCAGGAGATCAGATGCATCATAAAGTAGAGGTGAGATTACATTGGCAAAGATAACATTGCGTCAGAGCGGAGAACGTATTTCACACCCGACGGAAATTGAACTTGTCAACATTGAAATAGAAAATTATAATTTATTAGATTATTATAACTTTTTAGATTATTAATAATATAATCTGACGATAATCGCGAGGAAAATGAATAAGCTACATTATCTTTTTATAAGGCTGTTCTGCTGTTACCGAATATCATTGCGATTAAATATATTTTGATTAAACTTGACTTCGTATTTTCTGAGTTATAGATTAAACGTTAGTTTTTATTTTAAGCTTTAATTAAATTTTTATCCGATAAAAACAGATCAACCGTGTAGAGGCCCTCCACCACCCCCGCCGATTTTAATCGGCGGTCCTCTTTTCTTTGGATGTATGCTTTTTCTATTATTTATTATTTTTTCTTGTCATTTTATAATATATACTACAATATATGTATAACATTACAATTTATTTATCACAATTAATAATTTACAATTTAGTTTACAAAAGTAGAAACTATACAATACAGAAATATAAAATACATTACAAAGAAGTTGCTCGTACATTTCAGCTTTTTACTGATGCCAGATTATACGAATAAGGCGAGATAAGTATAATAATACTAAACTTTACTATTCTTAGATCAGGTATTTGGCTGTTGCTAAATATTTCGAGAAAAGACTATCAGTTTTCTTATTGAAAACCTCGATGCAAGCCAATGATCAAATAAAAAAAAACAAACTATAATCTGAAACTTGCACTATTAAACGCGGCAAATAAATCAACTGGCGATATTCGCGATACGCGTAATTTCTGTAAAGATGGCGCCAGACTATGCGCGTTTTCGCGAATATTCGTGATTCGAGCATCGTTCATCCTTGTTTATCATTTG
>NJRQ01000007.1:1312142-1326845 GCA_003063805.1 Aphaenogaster ashmeadi | reverse complement strand
CTACTCAACACTTAAGCAAACTTCTTATAAACTTTTAATAAACATATTATTTTCGCCAGGGAAAATGAAGAGGGATACTCCTCGTTAATAATACCGTACGTGTGTGGGTGTTATTACCGATCTCTCACGCTCCACGTCTCTCCTCACTGAAAATCCTAGCTGTCACGAATCCGTACGCGTCGGAATCTTCCGGCGGCGCTTAACTGCATCATTTACAAAGCTCGCTCGTTCTAAACGGACGTGAAATTTCGCGAATGCGCGGCGTTAGAAGCGAAACGGGACGGAGAGCGTCGCGCAGATTAAAGAACATAAAACTTGGTCGGGGTGTGTAATAAAGCATCCCTCTGTCCTCCCTCCCACCTACCCTCTGTCTTCCTTCTTTTCTTCCTCTACCCGGAAAGCTCGCCTTACGTCTAACGGGCAGTTTTGCGCCACCGACGTCTCGTTTCTCCCGCCCGGGCGCTTGAATTACGACGAGTTTTCCGCCTTACTGTCTATTTACTGCGTGCTCGCGTGCCACAGGTAATACCGCCGGTCGGCCGGCGCGGCGGTCGGGGGGAAAACCACGTGGAAAAAGCTCGCGCAGTGAATTCCCGGATACTTTCAGCAGTATTTATGGTGTGACCGCCCCGCAGAATTTATTTAATTACCGCGCGCGTCCCGCGTCGCGCGCGCACTGCTTTATTAGAGTTTATGCCAATTTTCGGTGCGCGCCTCGGCACGCGCAATCGGGACCGCAATACCGATATCAATTACGCGATACAGAATCGATATCGTTATTGGAATTTTTGGCCCCGTTAGCGCGCCCCGCGGTTTAATCAAACTCGAAGCGTGCCGAAATTCTGTAAAGATATTTCCAATGGATTGTAATTTAACGGTTATTTTTTCTATAATACCTGGACAGTGGCGTTCTGTACGTAATATATTTTTTTTTATTGTCGAAAAGGCCGTGATCAATAAACCGGTTATCGGAGTTGATTGCATATTGCATAGCTACGCCTATTCGATATTGGTTGTGCAAACAATAAACAGCGATATTAATCAGTTGACATTGTAAAACGCGTACTCTCTCCTCGGTCTGTATTAATATGGATTTATGCTCCATAATCTTTTATCTGCCTCTCGATAGAGTCATTAAACTGTATGGTCCTTTTATATCGTTTTTTTCCTTTCGGTTCGGATAACGCAAGGTAATGTGCAACACGAGTCTCCACTATATTCGCCGTCGCCATGAAAGAAAATTCTAGAAGATACAACTTCTTTGGGTGGGTAACTATACGTTATGAATTATAATACCGCCTCTTGTACGACAATGGACTTTGAATGGCGCCGTTGTGTGTAAAAAAATATGCGTGGCAAAATGTGGGATCGGAGTAGAAAAATGGAAGCTTTATCTTAGTGAATGTGAAAGTTCCACCGAGCGTGACATTAAAACATAAAGCGACATTGTCATCTGGAATGGAGGCTACTGGATGATAGTTCTACGAAGGGGACAAATGCGTCGTTAACGCCGACACGTTTAACGAGTGCATTTTCGCAACGTGGGTGTTCACGTTTGACCTTAACGTCCACGTGTGTTTAATTCAGTTGGGAACGTCAATGTGTTATTTATTATTACCGTCTCACGACGTATGAAAGGTTTTAATAAACTGACACGTATGTGCGTACCAAAGGTTGTGAGACTAATGACGATCGTTTTTCGCGAAAATCAGACAATGAGTAAAATCAAATTGTTGAGCCTAAATCGTAATCCAGACCAAGCAAACGAGTACGAACAAATGCGAATGAACAATTTTAATGAGTCCTAACGGCGCCTAACGAATATTTATTGAAGCAAGCTGCTCGTTCATGTTCGTTCGCGCTCGTTTGTTTAGTCTGAATTCAGCTTTGCAAGAAATAACGCTGCGTGCGTATTTTCCGCTAATTTTAGGATATTCTGTAATTTTTAGAATATTCTATAATTTTCTTTAGACATTCTCTTTTCAATAGAAAAAATATACTCGATGGGTAAAATGAAATTGTTGAGCTAATCCTACTTATCGTTATAAAAATACAATGACAATGCATATACTTATTATAATAAAAATATATTAATAATGCTCGTATGCTAATAATTCTTATCGCTGCACATGTCGACACAGCTTGGCGACAGCAGTGTGGATAATACAGCGATAAGTAACGTATAGCGCGCAACACAAGATTTTCGCTCTTGAGACTGTCGCCGTGACAGCGGCGGAATCCCCGGGATTAGGACTCGAGCTGGAAAGAAAACAACGGCGGTTTTGTCATTCGAGTAGCGTAAACGACGGAGGGAAAAGAAAATCAAGGGTGCGCACATATTACGCACACTCGACGCCTCGTGTGCCTTCGCTGCATTCAGCGAACGAACGTCGCGTCTAGATATTTATGATCCTTTGCGATTCTGTTTATTCGACTGAAAAAAAGGTGCTGGGATTGCATATTGTTAGTAAATCATAATTCTAACGATCTTAATCCATGTCGTAACTACATATTATAGAAAATTTATTGCGAATATAGATGATCAGCGCTAAATTTAATGAAGGTGTATCGATAAATTACGTCAGATTTAAACAATTTAAACTTAATCCGTGAAATAAAAATCAAAGTAACTTGCCTACTAATTTGTTTGATACGGAATATCAATCATTTATAATTTTATGTACGACACACATCATTCGAGTAGCTACCTGTCTATTATTCGAATAGTATTGCCTATTTTTTTCCTGCGAATAATCGTAACATCTGCATATCTAGACACATGATTTTTTAAATGCGAATGTTAAAGTATTTACGATGCTTAATGCATATACGATATTTTCGGTGATGACTTAAGATTATAATTTCGATGAATATTGCGACTCCGCGTTACAATTTCGTATTGCGACCTCGCGTTTCGTTCTGTAATTTTTATCCTAACCTCTGGATTGTAGAGAAAAAGATTGAGCGAATATCGAGGAATTTAGAATGTGCGAAGAGGCTGCTCGCTCTTCTCGTGCAGTCCGTGGAACCTAAGACGGGCCGAGAGCTCTTGTCGTAAAGACGGCAGGCTGGGAATATCACGTGCGAAGCTAACATGTCCTTAGAGAGTCGGGGGTTGCCTGCTGTGCATGTATAGCCGGCATGTATACAGTCCACACGCATCTCTTTCCGTTATGCCGTATATGCACGATACACACGCGCATGTACACGTGTAAGCCCTCGCCAGCAGCTTCCGTTGAATCTTTTTCCGGCTGTAAAACGCCAGCCCTGGCATATTTGTAAGTACAAAGCGCGCCTTAACCCACTCGCAAGCTTGGCATGTACAGGGTGAGACATTTTAAAGCGGGGCAAATCAATATATCGCGGAAGGTATGAATTTCAGACGAGAAGTATGAATTTTAGATCTTCGAGAAGAAGTCGTTGAATTTTGAGAAATGCGCTTGGTGAAGAAGAGAAATTGCGCTTAGTAGAGAAATGGCCACGTTTCAATATTTGTTTTAAGAAAGACCCGTCTTTTTTTCCCCGATAAAGTTTACATCAAAATCGAAACACGTTCAACAACGTTTTTGGATATTCATGTGGTTTTGCACACACACTCGATATATTTTCGTACGTTCCTAACTTTACCAAAAGTTATATTAACAGACCTGCATTCGTGAATAACTCTGTGTATGTACGATATATCCGCATGTCATGTTTATATATGTTATAGAGGGTTGTCGTATGTATATTATACTTAGGAGAAACTGGGGTAAAACCGGGGTAAGCGGATCAAGCCGGGAATATTCCCTATTCCCTTATTTCGCGAGAGGTAGGGGAAACCCAATAAAAACGTTGGATAAAATCGAACGGTTGAGGCGTGACATATTTTTGACTAAATGCTACGCACATAAAATATTATCTTTTAATAAGATTCGTCAGTTTGATCTTTGTGAATTTAATCTTAAAAGATTACTACATTTTGGGAGGGCATTACGCAGTCTAAGATCTAGTCTTCAAAATTTAAAACTGATATTGAAACGCTCCAACGTTCAAAAGATCTTGCTGTTACAACTGCATAAAAAAGATACAGGTCAAAGGGGATTAAATGCTTTTACCGCAATTGCTCAAGCCTCCCGCGTTCGATTTACATTTAGAGCAACGGGCACGAAATCGTTAAAATCCGAATTTATTTGCTGCCACGTAATCACTGTTTGCGCAGAGGAAACGACGATCTCATCTCAACGGTAAAGAAAATGTATGACGGTGGTCCTCTCCCGTCTTTTCCGACGGAGATCGAATGTAACCCGATTCGAACGATTCAGCCTTCTGTCAGAGTAACGAAGCTCTTTCGATTCCGTTCGCATCTCCAACGTGCCCGAGGAGAGTACTCCGTGCCGCGCGTTTAGTACATTTCAGTTTCGAATATGTATACTGAATTCTCGATACGCTGAAAGAGTATCCGGTGCCGGACGATGCGCCTCTCTGGGGAATAGGTATTGACCATGCAAAACGACGAATTTCCCGAAACGCGGAGTTCTTTGTCTTCACTTCTGAAACGGATTCAGATCCATTTCAGAATATCCGTGTTAGTCGAGCTACCAATATTTCGCCCGCGATCTCGCGTGTACACGGCGTGTCTGAGTGCTACCAGAAATGGCACAATTCCGTAACGTGTAACAGGGCCGTTTCCCCGTTCCAGATTTTCTTCTCCGGCCACCCCTTCCGCCTCCCTCTTGTCTACCGCTGCCGTCATTAAATCTGCGACGCGCCGACTTCCACCACTTTCGAGCCATTTGAGAGAACTCGCGTATTGCGCATTCCGCCCTGCATGCAGATATCCGTACCCTGAGAGCTCGCCACCCGACGATCTTTTCTCAACCCCTCCAACCCTTTCGCCGTCCCTTGGAATGAATGGACGGGCTTAGCGAGACCGCCGAGAGCGAAAGGCACTTCGCCATCATGACGCTTGCTCGACGGGATCGACGGGATTCTTTGAGCAGTTGAAAGAGCCTTTATCAATTATGCCATCTTATTTTACTTATCGCCGCCACGTCGCCGTTGCCCGAGGAAAATGTAAATAGCGCAATAATTCTTAGAAAGTATATTCCAACCGCTGCCAGACATTGATACAAACACGCTCTGCATTTAAATGCAAGCAGCTGCAAGTTCGCGAACTGATTGTAAGGAGCGTTGAGACAAGTGCCAGGTATTGACCTATCGATTGTTTTTAACGAGCGTACTCTCGTCGCGACATCCCCTCCAATCAAAAAGAATTATCTGCTTCTGCGAGGCGCTTCAATTAATATCTTCATGCCTCGCTTCGCACAGAATCGCACAATAACGAACAGATAAGAAATAAGAGCGATGCGACGTGGATGATAACACAATGTTAATAAGATTATCGTCTATAAAAAAAATCGAGATTTTTATAAAACAATATTTTTTAAAAACAATATTGTATCGTCGCTTTATTTTTTGTTTGATATTAACCCTCAGTACCCACACTTCAAAAAAATCCCTATCTACTCATACTCGGGTATTCCTAACCCGCGTTTTCTTTTACTTGTATCTCGGGTTGTAATGCATCGATTTTAATTCTTTTTTTTTTAATCGATAGTTTAAAGACTGAAAAAAAAGAATATTCGGATGAGAAAGTCAAGAAAGTCATAACACAAAAGATATTTTGCAATAAGTAAAAAGGGATCGGAAAAAATGTCGCAACTTTGAAAATCGGCCGGGTTACGCTAACCTAGTGTGGGTACTGAGGGTTAAGATATGACAATTTATTAACATGCGAAAGCATCACAAAACACACACTGAGAAAAAAAATTTGTTGAAAAACGGAAAATGTGTATCATCCAACTAAAATATTTAGTCCGATACTCTCTAAATCTGAATCAGTGCAAAGTATGCCAGATCAGTGACTATTCACTGTGCTCAGTGAACTTAGTTCACTGTGAATAGTCACTGATCTGGCATACTTTGCACTGATTCAGATTTAGAGAGTACGTTCAACTAAACATTAGTTGGTTTAATTTAACATTAGTTGGATTAACTAATTCTTGATTTAAAAATTTTTATGGCTGACATGAATGAATTATACCTTTTTTAATGCAACTAAATAATTGTTGAATCAACCATTGGATCAACAACTATACAAATTTAGTCCGTACAACCAATTTTTTTTTCTCAGTGCAGGAACGACGACATTCGATCGTTTATCATGACGGTTTCTTCTTTTAATTCGTAATTATCCTGATCTTCTTAAAGAGAGACGGTACCGTGCAATTTGCATGCATTTCCTAGCAGTTACATTAAACGGTTTCCGCGTTTCAATGCCACGCGAGGCGACCGTGCCTTTCACGGGGAAAATTTCTATTTATTCAGGTACAGAGAACGGGAGCTGATGTCGCGTGATGTAGAGTAGGAGAATAAAAAAAAAGAAGGCGCTTATATGTCGGGCACCGGGCACTCATTTTCGTGCCATTCATACGGTGAAAGGTGGGACAGGTTGGGCGCGTTGTTGTTTGTCGCATTTATCATTTGTACGCCGCGCATCATGCTTCAACAATTCGCAAAACTGCATTGTTGATCCCGGTTGCAAATACCATGCGACGAGTTTGGGGCGGGGGAGAGGGAAGGGGGCAGACCGCGCATAAATAAGCGTCGAGAGGCTATTTCTAGATACGCGGGAACGGGCTCGGTATGTACCTGCGCGTGCAGTTGCGGCAATGCATATCAAACGCGTTGAATTTTTAACGTAACTACCGCATAAACCTGCGCTTTAAACAGCGGGCGAGCGAGCGAGCGATAAAAATACGTGAAATAACACAGATGTATATATATTTTTTTTTTTTTCAAAAGAACACCCGGCGTCAAACTCTGCGAATCTCCCAACGAATTTGTACGACCACCGCGGCTTAAATCGCGCGTTTCGGGAGCGTGAAGACACGCGATCGCGAATAATTTCGTTTTCCGGGTTTTAACTTCGTCGTCCTCCTCTCTGACCGACCTCCTCGAGCGCCCGAACGTGCCGTAGGTGAAATTGTAACACCCCTCGAAGCCGCTGAGGGACTCGAGATGTTTGATGCGGGAAGCTCGGGAGCTTAAAACGTATGTGTACATAGGTACGTCATGTACTTGCTTATGTACACGTCCGTGTACATGGCATGGCGATACCACCGCGTCGGCACCGCCATCGACACCTTTACGGGCGCTACGTGTGTTCGTTCGTAAGATGTCCATCGTCTGGTACCTGTACACACACAGTAACGTGGAGCTATGGAGGTCCGAGGTTGGATACCTAATGCAGGACCGGCGCCGTTTGATTGGGCGCATCGAGGTGAGGTGGGTAACGATAACGGTTATCGTTATAGCCTATTCAGTATCTTTGACTACGAAGTGTTAAAGTATTCCGAGCGCTCCCGATGTGGTCGGGACGCAGGATCGTTATTGCATCAGGGAGGAGTCGGATCCTTCCTACAGGCTACGGTAACACGTGCTAGAATTCGTGATTGTACGCGCCCACTCGTTGATGGATACTTTTATTTATACGGCCACCCCTCATCAATTTTAATCCTATAGTCACCGCGCGAGTTGGTTGTTTTTTTTACAGCTCATGTTATATAAATGAGGGTGGCCCCGAATAGCGTCTTATAGGAACGCGATCAATATATCGCCGACTGCGAAGAATAGTTCATCCCTTTTCTCCACTCCTAATCTCCATTTTATTCTATTGAGACTCCTCAATCCGCTGTTGCAAGAATCAAAATTGATTTTCAAGCTTTAACTGTACACTTGCCGTCAAGCTTCGCTCTCGTATACATAATTCCCGTCCAAAGTTTCATACTTTTCGTAAAACAGTAGTCCTCGAGTGACTTCAACCGAGATAAAATGACAATTCCGGGTTTGCGCTTTAGCTCGGGGCCTCGTCTCATCCCTTGCGATGTAAGCCCGACTTAGTTGGCTTCGCAAAGCTCCGTGACGGGTTTTCCCGTACTACGAGATACCGTTTGCTCGAACAAGTTAAGCGATTAGGCCGACGAACCCTTTGACCCGCGTTCAATCTACTAAAAGTTTACTAAAAGTAAATCTACGGATCGTCGATTTCGCGATTGCTTCGCTAAAATATTTTCACTTAAATAAATTGTATCTAAATAAATTTTAATTTTTATCTTCCAATTACATCTTTTAGAAATATCGGACGGTTGTTTAAAATCTTTCTTTATACTCTTGCACTAAGTTATTGCACTGTCGGTGCAATTTTACGATACTACTAATATTTTTGCATTATCATCATACATTTATTTAATTACCAACAGCTTCGTTTCTACTAGCTAATACTCTACTTTTTAACTTTTAACGCAAGCGTTTAACCCACTTTATGAAGTTATCCGAAGACGCGATCTTTCAAGCTATACGATCTTTGAAGAACATATTTCAGGAGAAACGATCTTTGCCGCGTAATACCACGCATTCCACATTATTAATGAATTTACCGTAACGTGGAACTATCCGCACATTCTTGAGGAAGCTCGAGGGCAACATAAATACTTCACGCGGACAAATGTCTTACTGCATTTTTCACATCGTTCATACTTCCGCCACCAGCGAAACCGCCTTGTCTCCTACATCTTTAAAGAGACTACCGGAAACAACCTAACCCGCCTGTGGTGCTTCCCGATAGAGCTTCCCGAATCGGGTCCCCCAGGTGATCCTCCGCTGGACAGTATTTTCTCGGAGTGTGCAAGCTGGCGACTTTTAAAGCACCGAGCCTCCTTCGCTTTTCGCGTATAGCTCAGCGTCGTTTGAATCCGCCGATGGGTCCTACTCATCTCGCCGCGTTGGCACCTACCTCGGCCACGTTCGCGAAAGTCTGTCCGCGGTGGAGATCCGCAGAATCGAGTCCCCCTAGATTGGCCGCTTTGTTCGAACGTCGAGAAACTACCCCCTTGTCCCCTCCGACCTCTCTCTTTTCATACGACATCGCTCGTCCGCGTCTCCGCCAACTGTCTCTTTAAACTGTCTTCCTCTAAAGCTGCGACCTGTCCCCGAAGAGATATTGCGAGAGTGACGTGGCCTTCGAGACGTGATCGTGTCAACCGTCTCGCCAGTACTGCACCTAACCACTTGAGAGTTATAGCATTCGAACGGAATTCGTGCATGAGAAAGGAGTACGAAGAAGTAATACGTTAACAAATCTTTAAATGCCTTTTACATTTCTACGAGTGCACTTTGCGTTGTTTAGATATCGCAATTGTAACTTATTATTAAAAAGCTATATTCTTATTAGCCGCAGAAAAAAATTACAAAAATAATTATACATAATAAAGAAGTTTGTTCTTTAGAGCTGTACAAAAAAAGCTACTGCATACAAAGGATGAATGGAATTACTTCTAATAATGAATAAAAAATTGTATGTATAATACAATTGTATTTATTCTTGGCGGGGAGAATAAGACCCGCGTATCTCTCGGTGCAGAGACATCTCCTCTATTTCAAGATCATCAATCCATATGTACTGAAAAAAACATTAATTAATAAAAAAACACTAGCTATATTGCTTATTTATTGGTACATTATTATGTCTCTGGACTTTCTCATGCATTCCCGCGAATTTCGGCGAATACGATTATATTTTCTACATTCTCTTTTATTAGTTTTAATGATTAAGAAATAATACGGATTTCCACAGGATAATTTTCAAATCTACCTTAAATATCGACGATGATATGTATCGTGAGCTATTTTATTACGAGCGGAAAGAGACTATTATAAGGGAAAAACGCTTGAATTGGCGAACCGGTTTATCTTCCGGAAATAGCGCGTTAGAAAAACTGGTCGACTTAAAGTCAACTAATTGGAAGGCCGCGATTCTGCTGCCTCAATTCCGCGAGCAGCCGAGCGAACGAAAATAAATGGTACGGCAGAGGCTGGGTAAATAGGGCAAAAGTAACAGAAAGATATTGAACTGGCCAGGGCCACTCCGCGTGGAGCCGAAGCCACGGAAATTGCTTGAAATGAAAGAAGACCAGCGACAACAAGTTATTTCGTATCACATCCAGCCTGTTAAATAGTCCAGAAGAGCTCTCTGTACGGCAGTGGCGGCATTTTGTTGCATCGAGAGGTTAGAAACATAAACAAAAGGGTCTTCCTATTTTACAGTTTGATTACAGCCATATTTTTAACATGCAATGTAATATAATAAATACAGTATTTTTTTAAATGGGCATCGATGATGCGATATTTTTTCTCATCTCACGTCAGGTGCAACGAATAAAAATGAATCCCCTTCTCGAAGCTCTATTGAAGTATTAAAAAATTCTAATTTTTCTGCCCCGCAAAATTAAAGATATAACTGAGTAAAAAGCTATTGAAATTAATTATTGTTTCGCGATGTCATGGAGAAACTTATTGTGAGAATATGGAATTGAAAGAGAGTGTCATAAAAACTGTCCTTTCTTATTTATGCATTGAAAGAAATCTTTTTCAGTTAAATAAACACATTTCTTTGAAATAAAGTTTCTTGACTGAAATAAATATTTATCTCATTTAGAAAAACGTTTTTTACATTTTTTAAAATGTACATAATATTCACTGTTTGATTCAAATAAATAATTCCTTTGCAAGTATTCAAATACATTATTTTTTTAAACCAATTAAAATTTTTTAAAATTTTTTAAAATTTAATACATTTTTTTTCAGTGTACATTAGTGTTATTATATAGTCTGCATTGTATATTAATTTATTTCTAAAAAACACGTGCAGATATGTTTTTTCCACCATTCTCCGAGTAGCGCAATAGATTCAGCACGGAGGTTTTTCGATACTCGACGTCGTTTCTTCCGGTACCGATACTGTTTCGTATTTCTCGCTTGAGAAATTCGTTGATTTCAATGCAACGGTATGAATACACACGGTTCACATTTTACGACGTTGGGGAAAATCGGTCGAGCAAAAGTGCCGATATCTTCGCGATGCCGGTGAAGTCTCCCTTCGTTCATTTCAGCGTTGCGCTTCCTACACTGAGAGAAAAATCCGTGTTTTTTCCGATCAAAAGGTAACACACGGATATTACCGATGTCTTTAATCGGATATTACCGATCTCTTTAATCGGATAAAAGCTGAAATGACCGATTAAAGATATCCGACCAAAAAGTTCCGATTAGAAAACATCGGATCAAAGATATCCGACCAAAAATTTGATCGGTAAAACTGCTGTTCCGATTAAAGAGATCGGTAATATCCGTGTGTTACCTTTTGATCGGAAAAAACGATGGATATTTCTCTCAGTGTACGCGAGAGGAATCTCCGTCCGATGTCTCCGTTATAAACGCGACGAGTTACGGCGTTAAGCGCGGTAATCCGTGTAACGCGACTCCGGAATGGGAGAATATTGTGTAAAGGACACATTAGACACGCGTACTTTGACGAAAGGACGGCGCCCAGGCGCGGGAGGCGCGTTGACAAAGTTGAGATAGACATCGTGGTAGCAACCAACGCTACTATGTCACGTGCGCGCAACGTCATTACCTTGCATGCAAAATGTATAACGGTGCCGTGCAGCTACGAGATGCCGCGGCACCGCGAAATAATGCTAATTTATTCGGCGTGCATATTAGGAGAGGCGCCGGGGGGGACGGTCACGCGTAATAAGATACGTCTTATCTCTCTCAAGGATGCGAAACTAGACAATTTCGTATTTCCATGCGCAATCGCGGGACACTCCATTTCAAAAACGCGACTATTACTTATTGAGGCTGCATTTATTTTCAATGAATTTTAAAATATGTACATATGAATATGTGTCTTGGTATATAAAATTATATTGGTTTATATTATATTTTATATTGGTATATAAAAACTGCACGAGAGAAGGCAAACTTGTGATTATGAATTCGAAGATAAAAATATAGGTGAAGATATATAAAAGTTTCAAAGATATTAAATCTGCGAAAACGCGTACGTAAAAGTTTCATAAACGTAGAGAAAAATTGCAAAGTGTGTAAGCACATACATATACATACGTTACATAAAGACTGAACGCATACAATTTTTGTAAAATCCCACAACGATGTAAAAAATGCTGAATTAAATAGAAAATACGAAAAAATATGTCAGCTTCGCATACTTGGGTTGCAATTGAGAATGCAAAAATATGTGGCAAATTATATTATAATGATAAATAAAATTCGCGACGTGGCATGCAAGATACGAAACTATCAGTTTGACATGCATAAATTTACTTTTGCCCTTGGAAAAAGAGTGACTATTGCGAATTACATGTGCAGTGTAATCTATTCCTTTTAGCTGCACTACATTCCATCTATTTTACATATAAATTTACATACACGAATGTTATACGAAATACAATTTGAATATTTGTAGAGAGTCGACATTTTACATCTATATATATATATATATAGATTAAAAAATATATATATATAAAGTCGCGTTTTTATATATTAATATACAAATTTCATATAAATAAAATATTTGCTGTCTTCTGATTATTATAATACAAAAGAGAGAATCGCAATAAAAAAGCAATTTAAACATTTTATTCCACGCTCAAGTAATTAATGTAAATTCAATAATATTGTTTATATGGAATAATAGGAATAATATATCACGACAACAAAGTACCGAAAGTGCAGCTAAATAAAACAGATTAATTGTGAAATTAGATAATTTCGTGATGGGAGGGTGTTGGGGGGAGGGGGGAGAATCTAATAGATGCTTAGCATTATTATTATTAAATTTAATACTCGTAGAAGACCACAATCCGTATGGTTGATACGTAGTAATAAAATACCATCTATATGGCCAGTCAAGTCGTCTTACAATTTATTATATGTTAGATAATTGAAATTCAGTACTCACAATATCGCGATGTCCCTCGATGTCCACCAGTTCATCTTCCGGTGCAATTATATTTACAGCAGTACCCGAGAATAGTTCAGAAGCATCTCTGCGTCATCCCACGTCGATTGCATCTCACTTTGTTTCACTCGCGATACACTCGCAGGACTGCAATTTCAACAAGTAATAATTTAAAGTAATAATTCTAATAATTTTATAATTCTCGATTTTAATAGTTATATTAACGAGCATTTATCGTAATTCGCGAATTCGGTTAAAGAGTTTAGTACATCCATCCATTATTTAATCACTTTATACATGGGCGCTCATATGCCCCCCTTGGATTTAAATTTTTTCAATTTGGAATGATTTTATGATTGATAATCAGATAATTTTTGTTTAAAATTTATACAATTAAAAATAAAAATCTGCATAAATATTTCTTTAGAAAATATTGTTTGAAAATACGTTTGTTTGGCACCCCTAGTATATTTACACTCTGCCCCCTTCTTGAAAAAAGTTGTAAGGGCGCCTATGACTTCACACACATTTGCGCACGTGTTCTCGCAACGAGAACGATATTCATGATATAATTTGTGAGTTTATTTAAAGAATATTTATGTGATGAAATAAAAAGTTCTTCGTCACTTTCTTTCTTCATCTCAGATGCGTGTTCGGTCAGAGTTCACGCGGAGATTGAATATGTTTTCGTAACACCATGTACAAGCATCGGTGATAACGAGATCTATTTACGCGACTATTAACACGAATGAAATAATTAGACACTCAAAGCTGCACTAGCAAAGCTCCGCGATGCCGCAAACTCAATTTTGCGAGATTCCCGTTTCCGCCTTCGCGAAACAATTGCGATGATGGATACACGAACGAAAAGCAGGAAACTGCAAGAGAAACTCCAACGGATTTAACAGTAAATAATACTTAACGCGTCTCCTTTATCGAATAAACATTCGTCGCTCGAACACAAAGAGCACGTTTCGATGTACATATTAAACGATAAAGGAGACGCGTTAAGTATTATTTACTGTTAAATCCGTTGGAGATAAAATGTAATTGTTCGATGTACTATAAAATTTGCAAGTGTTATTAAATTCTTGCCGTTTTCGCGGAGAGAGTCGAGCAAACTAAGACGCTTATTATATCGAAACACAATAGGGAAGAAAAGTCTCTATTGAAGCGTAATATCTCCGTTAACCCTTTGAGGACGGGGGGTTGCTAAAGGATCAATTATGGAGGACCTAGTATTTCAGGGGTTTTTGGAATCGCTCAATCCGAATCTGACCTTGAAATTTCGAAATTTGTAATCCAAAATGGCACATCAAAATTTTTAAAATCATTTGATCTGCGTGAAACTCAGTTTACCAAGGTTTTTGATGGCGCTCTTTTCGTTGCGTGACGTATCAGCCGGTTTTACTCTACCGCCGATTTTGCTGAAACGCGCCTAAAGAAGTTTCACTTGAAAAAGTCAGTATACATGAGTAATAAATGATAGAGAACCTGCACGATTGTCAGCGGAAAGAGAAAAAGGAAAAAGACTTTAGAATCAGAAAGAGCGCCGTCGGGAACTCCTATAATATGAATTTCATGGAAATTGAATGATATTTTCATTTTTCGACCATTTCGATGTCGACCATATTGAGTCCGCCATTGTGAATTTCAAATTTTTGACTTCAAAATTGAAGAGGGCCATCAAAAAACTTCTGTATTTCAAGTTTCATAAAAATCGGGCTAATAGTTTCTGAAATATAAGCGGAGAGCATGTAAACATGCTCCCCGTCCGCAAAGGGTTAAGGAGGTTGGTTACTCAACTAAAAATGATAAGAATTAGTTCAAATTTTGGA
>NJRQ01000007.1:1262265-1293359 GCA_003063805.1 Aphaenogaster ashmeadi | reverse complement strand
GTTTAATATCATCGGTCTAATTCTTAATACTATTAATTTAATAAACGCCGTTTTGACGACCCGAGAGACTCGTAACGCGGCCTGAGACACGCAGGTGAAATATTTCGATCTACCCGCACAGATACAGTCCGTATCGCGGCGCGATTGCGCGCCGTACACGCTCGCGCTTATCTCGGCTGTACACTCGCGATCGTTGCGTTCTGTATTCATCATAGAGCACTTGGTATATAAGTACGAAGATAGTTGTCGCGGGGTTTCGCGTGTATGCGCGCGTGTACGTGCGCATGTAGCTTCCTATGAATTCCCTTCCGGCGGTAGGTAGCTGCGACGCCGCGGGGACGTATAAGGTGGCTCTTGACGTCATTGACCCAGCTGCTCGTCCCTTATACACGTCTTTCCGCGAGATATCCCGCGTACCGACACGTAACGTACGATATGCAAATCGCGCGCGCGTATGAAGTTATTACCCGCGTGCACCGAGATTGTCCGCGCCCGTCATACAGCGCGCGTTACACGCCGAGTACGAGGGGACGCAATCTCGGATGTCTGCACGCTCGCGCATCCTAATTTAGCTTCTATCCCTAATTTAGATTCCTTCTTCTTTCAGTCTCCAAATCAGTGCTGTTCAAGATTTGTAATTCTGCACGGAAAGAATGGTTTTGCTGAAATATCTAAAAATTTGGCCAGATACAGACCTGAAAATAATTTTGTTTTAGATCATCAAAAATAACTAACAATAAATAGGATGCTTAAAATAATTGCTAGAATATCAAAACGTTTTGCAGCATTATCATTTGAGTGTCCTACTTACAAGTTACTTTTGATGGTGTAACAAAATTATTTTCAGATCTGTATTTAACCAAATTTTTAGATATTTCAACAAAACCGTTCTTTCCGTGTGGGCATTGACCTGACGTGCGTCGGCGTTTACGCCTATTTGCCTTCCCTTTGGTATTTCCATTAGGAAAAAGGAACGCAACAGGCGTGAATACACGCCGATACACGTCAAGCTAATGCCTAGAATTATAAATCTTGGACGGCACTGCTCCAAATTATCCCATTTTTCCCGGTCCCCTCTATCTCGTGCCTATCCGAACGAGGCATCTGCATTGGTACATAGTCAGTACGTGGAAAAGCCAACGAGAGAATTACTCACGGTTGTATCGGCTTAACGAGAAGCGGAGGGATAAGCGTTCGCGATAACGATTATGGATCGTCCGCGATAAAATGTTTACGGTCTTATCGCGTACACATCTGCAGTGAGAAACAAGCATCGTTTCTGGATCTGTCGGTACTAAAAGTTACGTGGCGTGCAGATAAAACGTCAGTGATATCAGATTTATCAGGCGGTAAAACGTTGAGCAGTTCCCACAATATTCCTCTTAACTTTCTCGATCTGCAAATTTACGCGCCTTACATTCCTACCTTTTTTTAGACGTTTTGTAACTTGCGTCTAACGCACCGATTATATCAAAACTTTTATTTATCTTTTTCCATTAGCAACAAATGTATCCTTTTTTCTTTTTCTTTCGTTTGATTTTAATTTTAAACTCAAGCCGTGCCGGCCATTGTTCTTCGCGAAACGGAGGAACAAAATCGGGAATAGAGCAATAAATTTGCAATAAAACGACGTAAATATTCCCGTATTAGGTTCATGCGTTTTCCATTGGATTGTACTCAAACGGTTGTGCCAGCTTAATAGACGTCTTTAACCGTAATCGAGGATGGAGTACAGTGCGGCGGTTTGTTCCGTTCGGTAGAGAATATAATGCTTTAGTGCGCGAACGGGCAAACGTGCGCGATATCGGCTCGTGGTTGGACCGCGCCCCGGAATGTACGCGAATTTAATATTGGCACGTGCAGATATAACGTATGGACCGTGCACGCCAGATGGAAGCCGCGCTAAAGCCACTTTGTACCAGCGAACGTTTCAACTGAAATTATACCGTCGATATGCTTCTTTCCGGAGTGCGACAGATCGAATTCGCCGCAATTCACGTGTAACATTTCGATAAATGAGGCTTTTAGAGACCGAAAAACAATTGCTATTCAATTTTTAGTTTAGTTTTAAACGAATGTAATTAACGAATCTAGGCAAATATGACGAAAGATTCCAAGAGGATCCAGAGAATCAATCTGAGAGAAAACAATGTCGGTAATTTTGTAATAAAACTAGACACTAGTTTTTCATTCTCTCAAACTGCACATGTAATTTATTTATTGCGCATTTTAATATAACTTTAATATATATTTATATTTTTAAATATATATACATATATTTTTTTTAACAAATTAAAAAGCAAATTAATATAAGAAGGTTAAAGGCCAAGAAACGAGCGGAAAAAACAACAGACGTTTGTATAAATAAATAATTTAATATCTAATGATCGTAAAAAATAAAGAGGACATTTCGACTCTACACAGTCTTCATCAGCAAATAAAATAAAAAATTCGAGAATGGAAGTCCAAACGGATAAGATAAATAAATTAAAAATAAAAATTGACAGTTTTTGAATAAAGTTTTGGACTTTCATTCTCGAATTTTTAATTTTATTTGCTGATGAAGACTCTCTGTAGTCGAACATCTTCTTTATTTTTGACGATCATTAGATATTAAATTATTTATTTATACAAACATCTTTTGTTTTTTCCGCTCGTTTCTTGGCCTTTCACCTTCTTATATTGCTTCGTATACACAAGCTTGATTTTTATTTACTAAAAAGCAAATGTTTAACATGCTAGTGCCGCAATTTACAGTCTTATATTTTTGTGAATTATTTGCGTGCTTCAAGTTAAGAAATTAATAATGCTTGTCGAATTGAAGATTAAAAAGGAATTGTTTTCCGAAGAATTCACGGTCGAAAGAAAGTGCAAAGTGCGAAGCCCGAGGGTATCGAAACGTATCTCCCACGTACAGCTGCTGCAGCTTAATTGATTTTCCACCTTTCGCTCGTCGAATTAGCTTGGACGGTAGACTCGAGAATAATCGCGGATAGGATCGTGCTTTGCAGAAAATGCTGCCCGATCGAGTCGTATCTTTCTCCGGATTAACGTGGTAATTAAACGCGTAATTAAGCACATGCAATTGCGTGGAAATATGGATGGAAACGGATATACGCGTTTATGTAGGTATACCCGTTCCATTCTACAGAAATATAAGCGCGTTTAATCGGTTTCTTTCGGTTTAACGATTAGCTTTTCACGTTTCTTAATTTATTCAAATTGATATCATGCATTGCGATCTAATCTTACATGCATATTATGCATGAATGTGCGCGATATGCGCATTCAGTATGATAAAAAATATCTTATCTAACGAAATTAAATTTCCTCGTATATATTTATTGTTCATCTATTAAAATTCCTCTCAAATTATTTATTACCGTTAGCGCCGCTTTATTATTATTGTTATCTCGATATCGTGTTAGTATCTCTCTTCCACAAATATTTTCCTCCCTATGTTTTCTGTGAAAACACGGAGGCCTGTGTCGATTCATTTCTTTGAATAAACATCCAGGCTTTTCCTCGCGAGTTTCAGTCTGCCGAATACTCCACCTCGATTTCTACAAAATTTGCAATGCGATAAAAACAAGCCTAGTGATAACAGTATAGTTATCATAGATCAGATAAATTCGCCGCGCTTATCTGTAGCTTCGATTTTTCGGTGCAACGGCGCGATTCATTCTATAGAATTATTGCTTCCGTGAAGAAGAAAACGAAGAAGAAGAAGAAGGGGAGGAGGCAGAAGAAACGTCGCAGCATCTCAATTGCAACGGATCGTGAATCATTGTGCGAGATGATTCCTCGAGTGTAGGAGTTTTATTATACGATCGTTCTATGCAAGTCGAAGTGATCCATGAAATATGAATAAAATGGCAACCGATAAATCATAGACACACGCGACGCTCGCGGGAGAAGAAAGGTGCGTTGTCGACTTCTTTTTCAAGACATCCGCGTTGTCGACTTCATTGTCTCGCCAGGTCTAAATTGACTATTCTGCACACCTTACCGATACGATGTATTCATACTGATTTTGCAGTTTCTCTTCGATTCAATTTCATTTCTCCTTTCCATATTCATTACATATAATTACTGCTATTTACGCGCCCCGACAGTCGTTAGTTTCTGTTGCCGTCGGCTCGACGTGCTTCCGCGAGATGCATTGCGGACTTTCAGAGAAAGCAAGCGGGGAGAAAGAGCGATAATCGTTCGATTCCTAGAAGCGATCGTGCTTCTCGTGGCCATAAATTAAACCGTGCGCCTCGGCCATTCACGACCGATTTTTCCCGAGCAACTTGAGCTCGCTATCTATCAATCAATACGCTCGAATGTACGAATGCACGCCAAGGCGATCGCCGAAGATAATTCATTTGATCGATGTGTCGCCGTGTGTAAAGACTCCGCTAGCAGCAGATATTTTTTTCGTATATTTAGATATTTATAAGCGAGGTGCGCAAGTGATTTTATCTCTAGGCGTTTACTGTTAGATTTATCGGTGTATTTGAGGTGTAAATATCTGGGTATTACGACCTGTGACATTTGATCGAGATTCTCACGATTTAATGAATTGACTTGCGTTTCACACATGCATATCTCAGACATATTACAGCGATTAGTAATATTTTAGCTTTTGTTTCATGCATTTCTCGCGTTCTTCTGGAAAATATGCGAGAATAGCGGTACACAGTTTGATTAAACTTTGCAATTAAGCTCCCGGCTCTCTTTTTCTTTTTAACTTTAAACCATTTTAAACCGAGGGAATTATGAACAAACTTATCGTAAACAAATTTATGCTAGCACGTCCCAGATTGGATCTCACTTGCAAATGTCAGTACCGCATAGTTGTCTCGGTACGGCTCCGCTTTCGCAATTTTTCCATTATGTCCGATCGCGGTTCTCTCCGTTGTCGTTGCGTTACCATCGTCGTGTCGAATATGAAATAGGCGCGTCCTACACGCCCGTGTGTACACACCATATATGCATATCCGCTGTGTGGACACGAGAAAGGTTTGGCTTTGTCCGTCGTGTACATGATTACAATTTGTACGGAGGCAACGTAGATGGATCGATCAGCCCAGTCCCGCTCGAAACTGTCTATCGAATGAAAAAAAAAAAAAACAATCGTAATTGCTGCGTGAAATAAACAGGATATCAATGGCCGAGCAGCGCGGATAATTAATTTTTAACAGCAGGTCGAATCTGGGCTCCGACAAGCGAAAAAGTGGGTCGTTATTACCGTTTTCTCGGGCATCGCCGACACTATTTCGAAACGATGGCGTAATTCCCGGCGGAGGGAAACCTATTTCCGTACTCGTGTTTAGATAATTTTTCTCGGTATCTTGGCAGTTATTCCGCCATGCCGTGACAAGCAAATCGCGTTCGCCGAACGATCTCCGGAGCCGCCAACAGACGCGTTCGAAGCTACGGCTACGGCTTCGCGTGCGTTACGCGCGTTTCCAAGGAACGGAACGACCGTGCCTCCATGATCCATATTTAAACGAGTAGCACCGACAGAATGGCCTTTATGCCAGCAATCAGTATGCCGCTTCCGTGGGCGGGTATCATCGAGCCTTTTCGCAGTATCGATTTGCTTCCTGACGATCCACATGTCAATAACCCAGAACGATAGAGACTGTTCGATATGATAGCACTGCAGTCTATGCACTATACATCGTTTATTATTTTAAAAAGTACTATTTGAACATTGCTGTTCTTTTTTCGTATCGTATATTGTTTTTAGTACGCTTTAAATGAACAGGATGTTCTAATTTTTGATGTCTCATTTTTTATCTATAGATTGTTTTATCGATTTGATTGTTTTTATCGAGTTATTTTCGACTAATGTATTACTAAACATTCCCCTTTTTCCATAAGCTTTTACAACATTCAATATTATATGAATTTATTTTCTAACAATTAATAAAGAATCATTTTTATTTTATCCGTATGAAGTTTAATTCGCAAGAATGTTTTCATCTACTTCTAGATTCCAAAGTAATTCGTAGTAATTCGCGAATCTCGAATATGTGCACGAATATCGTAGTTTTAAATTGTTAATATGTTAACAATTCTATTAGGATAGAAACATAGTAATTAAAAAATTGTGAGAGAGCCCACGCGTTGAATTCGGAATATTTGAATATGGCAGCTTTTAACGCGTCAAGTTTTAATTACATCTCTTTATTACGTCGTTAGTAAATACAGTCTAGTTCCATAATTTCACGCGTATTTCCCGCTTAAATGATATTAGTTTGAACGTCTGCGGTCGAACGTCGAGATATAATCCCGACGAAATGGCTCGGATATGCCGGGTTACAACCGTACGGGTTTAATACGTGCTGTAACGTGACTAATTTCTGCAGTCTATTTTGCCAAATGACGTGATTCACCTGCGTCAACGTCAATAATCAGCATGAAGGATAGACCGACGCTACTACGCGCGCATGTACCTTACTCATTAATGAGATTGTGTTTATTGCCTTGTACGGTCGCAAGGTAACGTATATGGGAGATGATGCGACATTGTAACATCGATTGATTGTTTAACAAGCGTACTAACAAGCACACGTATACGGATCGTGGCTAATTGCATCGCAAATATAATATTCTTACGATGTACGACGAATTGGCGACACACGTGTCAACATTTTGTTAATGAGGCGGTAAGCGTTATCTCCGTTATCTCTAAAGAGATAAATAGAATATATAGAAAGAGACAAATCATTCACAATGAATCTCTCGTTATATTTGTAACGCATCGATAAACAGAAGCTTTGCCTCACACTATCTGTTCTCGACGCGCCGTTTCATTTTTATGCAAACCGGTTCTCCGCGGACACTTGATTTTCATCTTCGGAAAGCTATAAATAATCAAATGCTTTGCATTTTGTTCATTTCATTGTTTCGAGAAGGGCAACAAACGCTCGTCTATAATATATTCGCGCAATGTTTTTAAGGAGCTATCGTCGTCGGGAAGAGATTTCTTTGGAAGCGTTGCTTCCCGGAGGATTTTTATTTAAATTAATTAAGCCGCAATCAGCGAACCGTTGCGAGACGAAACGTCGCTCAATCGCCCACGATCGTTACACGCATGACTCACGGGGCGCTCTTATTAAATGGTGCTTTGTCTTGCATTTGCATATGGTAATTGATACGATTTATCGCGGGGGTATCCCAACGCGACGGTTCACGGCGCCGAGGTCATGTAACGTAAATAATTTCTTTCCCTCTGCTCGCGCGTAACTCGCCGAATGCGACATTGAAACGTTAAAATGCGCGATAACGTGCGCGATAGTGGAAAGAATACGCAAAATATTGCCATCGGCGTTTGATTATTGAGCATTTGTATTCCGTCGAGCTCATTGCGCCCACAAATTATTGCGCTTCGCACCGCGCCGAAATACTGCAGCCGTATTATACACGAATTTTTTTTCGTCTACATACATTTTTTCTCGCCCATATGTATTTTAGACACAGATTGGAGTCAAAGGAAATAGAGTGCTAATAGCACAAATTCGTGAATTAATAAATGTTTATGTGTTGGACAGCGATTCGGAGGAAATGATTCTTCCTCCAAATGGAATTTTTCCCCGAAATTTCTTTTTTGCATCGCTAATATAAAGCACATCACGAGAAATTCGCGCAGCAGCCAGAAATTGTCAGGAAAATATATAGTGCTATAATAGCACAAATTCATGAATTAATAAACGTTTGTGTCGGATAGCGATTCGGAGGAAATGATTCTTCCTCCAAATGAAATTTTTTTCCGAAATGTCTTCTTTGCATCGCGAATATTAAAGCGCACTGCGAGAAATTCGCGCAGCAGCTTGAGAGCGTTTTCCACGGTTCGAGTCCCACGCTCTCGTTATTCCCCTAATTTATCAATGACGTCAACTTAATTACTCAAATTATGTCGTCCATGTTACGAATTCCGTACTACTTTAGTCAATTAGATCGGTACGTTAGATTGGAGTGGAGGTCGTTTTCGAGATGAGAATTTCGAAATCTGAATTTTGGGAAATCGCTGCTTTGAAAATCTGTTTATGCATCGCGGTTGCGTGGCGATGAAACGTTATCTCGACGAGACTGTAGTTTCGATACGTTCCGTTGAATGTGGAAATTTTAGAATGCAATCTCGTAATGGAATCCTATAAAACACGAATATAATATACATATATACAACTTCTTCTATATATTCAGAATTTATATAGCTTATGAAGATAATTCTAATTTCACGATTAATCCAATTATTAAAAACGCATTACGGTAATTGCTGCGCATAATTGAATCAAATTAATAAGATAATTATACGCTAGTGCGTCGTTTAGCTCTTATTACAAAAAGGCTCGGCGCGTTTTATTCAACGAGTGCTTTTATAATTGTGTTTCCTTCATTACGGAGGTGCTTATACATACGCATAATGTGCAGATAAATACCTGTAGAAAACAACAGGATAATATATCTATTGATAAATATTGATGAAGATTTATTGATTTTTATTCACGAGCTTCACAAAATATAAATGTTAGTATTACAGCGAGGAGAGCAGGTGGTTTTCGGTAACGAAACCCGTTATTGTGCAACAATCGCATCTCGCATCTATATTTATCAGACAGGCTAACGGCGCAAATTCCATTTCAAATATTTCATAGAATTATAATTGTAAAATGATAAACTCGCGTCTCTCGTGGGGGAGAATCAACATAGGCGCACGTCGGCGCGCAAATTCCAGATATATCAGCGTTTGCATTTTCTCGTCGAAACGCAACAAAAGAGAACACGATTCGATCGATCGGCGCCCGTGCGATATCGCTGCGCATTTTCCTGGGGATTCCAGACGGATTCCCGGTCGTTGGGTAAATTTCGCGCGTGTACCACGCTGTTATTCGCGACGTAAGCCGCGTAATTCGCAGACAGAGAGCGGTGACAGCTGGCACAATGCGCGCGAATTCATGCCCCGTGCCTGGAGACCCGATTTAAACGCCGATTTGCATCGATGAAAAAAAAAAGAATGATAGAGATGTCCGAGATGACGGACAGTCCATCAATCCGGATTTGACATTGGCGCGCCTTTGAAATCGCACAATTCCTCGCCACGATTACGTTGTAATGAAATAATCAAGCGTTAAATGAGCTCGATTCCACGAGATTCGAATAGTCCGAATTAAACAGCGATCCTAAAATTACGGCATTACCCCTGTTCCAATGAATTCTAATCCCATTTGCACTTTAAGCGCGTCCTACAGTACTAGTAACACTGAAAATTCAATTAACATCGATTTAGCGCAGATCAGGTGGCTTTCTCGCACGTACCTCGATCAAATAAACATATTAAGCGAACAGTTTGTAGAATAAATGACTGCCAAGTATAAAAGAATATACGGATTCCTTATTTTTCGAAGAATGGAGAACAATTTTGTTGCTCAAAAATTATGCCGTATCCTGCGATTGGTAATCTTGTGCAAATTGATATGAACAAGAGATAATTTTTAGATTTATATACATCTATTATATAAAAAGAATTTACAATGTTTATTACAGTATTTTTTAGTATTTAATGTTTCCTCCTCTTTCTTCAATAATCGTTTTAATTCTCTTAGGGATTGAATCTGTAAGTTTCTTACATATTGACACTCTTGTTCACATTAATTAGTAAGAGTGTATTTACAAGACTGTAAGATTAAAACAATCGTGAACCGCATGAAACGGGGAGGGAGAATTCCTCTCGTCGACTCGTCTCCCTCCGCGAGGACAGAAGTGGAATAATACGCGATCGCCGGTCGCTTCTTGAACGCTCTGAGTGCTGGACGCAGGTGAAAGCATCGCGAGGCTGCTACGGTCGCCGTCGGGCCGTAATATCGCTTTATTTATCACGACCGGAGAGATGCCACAGAGGTGCGCGCAATTGTGCCGGCAAGCTGCAGTAGCCGGTCGTGGTGCAAGGTGCATCCAACAATCGCTGGAAGGACGACCACGACGACGACGTCGCCGATTTACTCGTGATCAATGGAATCTCCCGAGACCAAGAACAGAGACGACGCAAGAAACTCGTTTCGCTTGATTGCGCGAACGGTGTCATCGAACAATGTCTGATAGGAATTGTTTTGCACATTGATCTCTCTCTCTCTCTTGCTTTCTAGCTCTCTCGCTTTCTCGCTCTCTCGTTCTCTCTCTATCGTCAGGTATCGATGTTCGATAGACGCCTGTCAGAACTACGATACATAATCGACGTTGTTCGAACCCGATGAGGGATAATGGCGCGTGAGCGCTCCTTCCGCGATTCTCCCTCGTTCGTTTAATTTTACGGTCGACCTTATCTCATCGCCAATTTCTCATCATATCGACGGTGAAAGGTCTATTTGCGCGAGATGATCCTTGAACGATAACGACACGTGGGATTTACGATGCTTCAAGTACGTTTACTCAGTGTCCAATGTCGGGAGGCAATAGCGATATATTTCGCGACGTGTTTGGCTCGGAGATACCTTTTTCGTATCTCATTGGATCTCTCAATTTAAAAAACGCACGCACTATAATACGGTCATGAAGATTTCATCGCGTACGTATTTCGGAGTACCGGAGTTCTTAATAACGCGCCATCGCCGGTAAGCCTTCCCGATGGGTTCATTCGAATCTCAAGTTACGGTACCGCGACCTTCCCAAGGCTCCCGCTCTCGCCGCATCCATAACCGCGGATAAAAGTCGCAATAAATAACGACGGCCGTGGGCACTCTCGTACGTAAGCAGCGAGCGCCGCATAATGCGCGCGTAATTTACTCCCTGTCGATACCCGGAGGGAATACCGTAACGGCGCGTCTCCTAAATCGACGCGGTGCTTTAGAGGAAGACTCCCTGGGCCCCCCTCTCGCGCATTGCCGAATGCGTTTCCATGTCATAGGTTCCGCGACGTGGGACCTCCCCGGGTAACGTCGTAGCGGCCGTTCCGCAAAACGGCGTCTGCATTTTTACGACCTTGCATAACGGTTAATAGCTGAATCACTCGGGCCGATTCACCGCGAATTCGAAATTTACATCGATTGCTCATGGCTAAGAATAACTATCGCGGACGACTATTATACGCCGTACTACGTTTTGTCGTCGTGAAGTCTCTCGATGAGTGATCGTCGGTGCCGAAGCACTCGAGAAAGAGAGAGACGTAATCTATATGATAGGTCAATCGACCGAATTGTCAAATGAGGGTTTCAAAATCGTAGCCTTGTATTTTCGGAAAGTATTTGATTATAATCAATCGAGTCTGTTTTATCCCTTTATAGATTATCGGGATTTTGAAATTCCATTGAGTTTTAATTTTTCTTAATTTATGCTTCCATCTGACTCAACTTCTCTGGAAATGTATTATAAAGAAAATTAATTTAATGCAATTTTTTCTGCAACAGAGAAGATAAATTATTTATTACGAGTACAATAAATATTTTTAGAAGCATTGAATACCACTTAAACAATTCAGGCAATAAACCGTTAAGTCTTGCGTTTTTCTGCGTCCTGCCACACACAATATGCACAGCTTCGTCTCACCTGGGAGGACGAAAATGGTTCATCCGCGCATATATATAAATATAAGCTTAATTTAATCCCATGTACTAATTCTGTGGTATGAAAGATATCAGAAGATATAAAAGAAAGTGGAGCCGAGGCTCCTCAGGATATTTCGTAAAATCTTCACGCGCGATAAACAGCGTGCAGTCGCCGTTCGGAAGCGAGGATGGGGAAAAACAAAGTTAAATGAAAAGGATAACAAACTAATTAAACTACCGCCACCGAGGGCCGAAGCAACGATGCTACTTCCGTTTTCCGGCCCTCCTGGCAGTCCCCCGTTCTCCTCTTCACGCGGTTACCATCTATTCTTGATACGTGTGTGTATACGTATATGTGTGTGGTGTGTATGTGTGTGCAACGTAGCATGCTTCTCTGTCTAAACGTGCTCTATCATAGGGCACACAGAAACGTAGTACGTACGTGTGTGTGAGAGAATATTGCGCGTATTACGTGCCTTCGATGTCCGCATAAGCTAATCTGGATTCTCCATCGAAACGGGCGTTCCTGAATCTCACATTTTACAACGATTTAGTGGAAGAACATGCTATATTAAAATATATATTAAAGTCCGTACGCGCTTGTCATGATGCGGCCTCGAATTGTTTATCCGGCATTTTATAAGGATTCGTAGGTTTAATCCATTTAAACCTACCGTACCACATACGGTACGGCTAAATACGGTACATTTAAAAATATATACTTAAATACTCAAATTTAGTATTATCGATTAAGCGATTCGTCAACTAAAAGGTATAAACAATACTAGAAAAATAGTTCATTGTGCTGGAATTCATTGGAGAGTGAACACGAATACAGTAAAATCAGTGATTAATTTTTCTTTGTTCCAAGATGTCATCAAAAAGGTAAAAAAATGTATTTCTTGTGTCTATTTTATTTTGGTATAGACTCAGAAATGAAACTTCAGGTCATGATTCTAGTCCATTAGTAGTCCATCAGTAGTTCATCAGTGTGTGTGACATACTTTGACTTTTGAACACGCATAAGCCTACTGTACCATATATGGTACGGATGATTCCTAGCAATCCTTACACGGAATTTTTTTTGTATTTTTTACCCCCCTTAACCCCAGTTATAAACAAAAATTCATAAAATTTAGATAAAAATAGTTTCAGGTCTAAATGGGTTACCCGCCGATCTGCGAGTATTAGCGATTTCCGCCGACCGACCGGGCGGGTCAGCTCTATTTTCCGCAATTTACACGCGCGTTGGGTTTCGCAAGGTGGGACATTTGGCGTTAAGGAACGCGACGCGAGACACCTGATCCTCGTAAACTGGTAGGCGCAGCTGAAGCAGCGAATTCGAGAAACCCAGTCTCGGCGTGATAAAATTATCGTACGGCCGCAAAATTTCATACTTTCGCTTCGGGATTGGGCGAGGGAAGCGAATGAGTACGCCTGTTTATTCGTAAGACCCACGGCTGCCATGCGGGTCGACTGAGTTTTTCCTCCGATGGTCTTTTTACGCGAAACCATTACGGGCCCCTGCCTCGTATACTTTATCGACGCGAGTTTCTTTTCGACCACGTTATTGGGAAAATGCTCTTGGTGACTTTATCTCTCGTTCTTGGTCCGCCGTTTTTCCACACCGCATCGATATCCTTTCATTTGCGATCGCCGTCATTATTTTCGTTGTCCATCAATCTTCGGCAATCGACGCGATTAAGTGAACCGCATAACTCGATTACTCTGAATATTTCCGTTGTTATTGGATCGAATGCGTATTGTATATCTCGAATAATTCGATATAGAAAGACTCGGGCTGACTGCGGGACACTTCTGTAAGTAAAGTGAAATCTCATCGTAATTTGATTGTTAAATGCGCATATTACGATGAAATTTTTGTTGGGATATTCGAACCGACGATTAATGCATGGATGTTAACGATACACTGAGCTCTTTTCGTCGTTGCGACGAGATAAATAAATTTTGAAATAAAAACATCCAGATGAGAATAATAAAAGAAAAAAGTGGAAAATTCCATTCGACCGTACTGTAAATAATAAAACGATATCGACTGATACTAATTGACTTAATCAGTCTTATAATATAATTTTAATTCACGGCTGAAAACGAATAATGCGCCGCGTAATTGCAATTTAATACGAGTAGTGGAGTATTTAATTTCTTTACGAGAGACAAATGATAACGCGGGAGATGCGCTTGCGGAAGGTAAAGCGGAAGGAAGCCGAGATTGCAAATTTACTTGCGCGTAAAGAGAAAGAGAAAGAGAGCGACAGAGATAGCGAAGGATAACTAAATTTGTTATCGCGAGCTTTTACCGACATCGCCGTTACGATGACGTTTCGGAGATAGAATTACAAAAGCGGGCGGGCGCGCCCCAGTTTACGGATGAATACTCCGCGTAAGTTGCTACACGGTAGATACCTGCACGTCGTTCGGTAACAGACGATAACACAACCGTCGCTTCGCGCGATACGCGCCTCGTGGTCCCTCTCCCCTCCCCGCTCTCTCTCTCTCTCTCTCGCTCCTTTTATTATCTCGCTCGCGTATTGATTCTGCCGATATCGCCGTCGCCTCCCCCCCCCCCGGTTGTGGGAGATATTAAATCATCTCGCGGGTCGATCCCTCCGCAAAAATTGATTCGAAAACGTCGTCGTATCCTTCCCGGAGGTGGAGGCGGCGGGGCCCGCGCGGCACCGCGCCCGGATAATGTAATCGCTTTATACGAGGCGGCACGTATTCGCCGGCCGACGTTTCCCCGCTCTCGCGCAATAATAAACCCGCTCGTCGTATATAGCGCTGCTATACAGCTCGAGGCCACCTTGTCTCAAATCCCACGTGATATCAACGCGCCCGGCTCGACTCGGCATGGGTAAAAGCACGACGGTTTCTCTCACTCTCCTCTCTCGCTCTCTCTCTGTTTCTCTCTAGCTCGGTATGGGATACAAGTTGGAAACTGCGCCACAGAGTTGCTACTCCAACTGGTTACTCGACGACGACTGGCCATTTATATGGTGGCCATTTATCTAGTACCTAAGTCAGAAATTGAACGAGATATACTGTATACCGAGCCCGAATAATACTGTGCGGAATGATGCCCGTAATGGAATCTCTAAATCCATCGTATTAAGCTTAATAGTCTATCTGAAATCTGTAATCAGCGACATAAAGGGCCTCTAGAAATCGATTTGTGCACGCAAATTAAGCTGTGTCTAAGCAAAGGAAGGGACCTCGTTTTCTGCAGGATTAAAAATTATAATTAATGTTAATGTAGGATTTTATTTTGATAAAAGATACAAAATTAATTTCAACAATTTTTGATATACGAGAAATCTGTTGAAATTATGTATCTTTTATCAAAATATAAAATCCTATACATTAACATTAATTATGATTTTTAATCCTGCAGAAAACGAGGTCCCTTCTTTTGCTTAGACACAGCTTAATCTGCGTGCACAAATCGATTTCTTTAAATGCATCTTTAAATTTTCTAAAAAATTAGTAAGATAATATTTATAATGCGTTTCTCTTTATACAATCCCTGATCATATTATTAGAGACGAGTCATATTTTTTTACAATTTATTTCTTTCAAGGATCAGATTGACATCATGATCCATTTATCTCATTGTTGTAATCGATTGAAATATGTAAAGAAAATAGTTATAAAATAAATGCATTTGTTTTGATGCGCTTTTTTTATTTTCGGCCACTCAAGATAAATTTATCAAAAAATCCAAAGTGCATTTAATAATAATATGGCCAGGAACTATAATATAAAAATCTGATGTTCAAAAATGCCCTGTTTGATAACAAAGAAAACCGAATGTATCGAATAAGGAAGAAGTCGATTTAATAATTTGAAAACAGCAGCTTTAATAATTTCAGTCGCTTTTTCGACGCGAAATCTTTTATTTCAGTCGCTAAAAGTCGCTTTCAGCCGACGCTTTCGCTTCCCGTTTGATACGGGTGGTTTTTCCATTGATACAATCGGTTTTCCTCGTCTTGTGTTGTCAAGCGGCAACGGAGCAAACGGGGCCGTGGAGCAGCGTTCACTGACACGTTTCGCTATCCTTATATACACGAGGAAGGAAACGTCGCTTCCGGCCGTGGTCTGTCCGCTGGAAACCGCGAGGTATCCCGTCAAGCGTGAACACGCTGCAGGTCCACGAAGCGAAGAGTTAAGCGTGAAGAAAAGTAGCGCATCGAGGTCCCTTAATGTCGAGCCCTACAAAAGCTTTGAGATCATAGACTTGTATAATAGACTGCGCATTCATATGCGAGAGCTGACGACAATATTGAAGGATAGAAATATACGTAGTCAGATGCTCTTTCCGTCATACAATGTGCGCTTCTCTTCTGTTCTTCTCCTCACCAACTGCACAGTCAAACAAAGAAAACATCTGACCACCTATTGCTCTGTCTTATTAATGCTGTCTTTACGCCTCCAATGGAAGTGCTCATTCTATTATATAAAGCCCACTTTAATTCGCAGCAGAATTCGAGACAGAATTTTATTTATAATTTTATGCATCGCGTAATACAGAAAATATGTGAACAATCAGAACTATAATGCTCTATTTTAAATAGAAAAGACGCATCAAATATGCACATAAATACCCGTGATTGGTCAATTGTATCTGGTGTAATAAAGATCTCTAAGACCCAGTTTTTCATTATCTGGTTTTGTAGTTTAGGATTTTGACCAATTGCATTTGACAATTTGGCCACTTATTTAAATTCGATTGGTCAAAATCCTAAACCACAACTTAACCAGACAATGAAAAACCCAGTTCCACAATCTCCAGTTAACTTAACCGGCCGGTTATTCCATTGGAATTGACCAATCGCATTTGTTAATTTTGCTTAACGACAAATGCGATTGGTCAATTCCAATGGAATAACCGTCCGATTAAGTTAACTGGAGATTGTGAAACTGGGCCTAAGCGTTGTAAATAGTCGTGTCCAATCGGATAGGCAAACGGACCTCATCCTAACCATGTCAGTGAAAGAAACAATTGAATATTCTATATACATAATTTTAAATCAAATTATAGTTCGTATAATACAAAAATTTTTTCTCATCTACAATTATATTTATAATTTGATACGTAAATTAACTTATAAATAAAATTCTGTCTTGAATTCTGTTGCGAATTATAGATCGTGTAAAGTAGGCTTTAATCTATATTTGAGATTCCCGACGAAAGATTTTCAGAACATCGGCAGCTTCGATTCCTTCCACAGCGCGAGAGGAAACTAATACTGGCGGAGACACGAGTTTTGATTACTTTCGCGACGAGAGCACGATTCGGGAAGCTCGTGCGCGCGGATAGCAAATGTTTCTCAAAACTCGGTCCTCTTGGTGTGCTCTGCTCCTCTTTGCGTTATTAACTATTAGGTAGCGTAATTTAGAGCGGGAATTTACGCGCGGGACGCTATTGTCGCTTTCAATTGTCTACGAATGTAACGCCGCGCCGGCTTGCAATGTAGGCGCAGCGAACCAGGGCGGATGCAGGCTACGGTACCTCGTGCATCTGCGTCGGAAGTTATTGTTCCACGCGTACCCGTGCAGTCGTACGCATTAAATTCGCCCAGTGCAGCTGCACCGAACGGGTCTACTCTAGTTGAAGTCTATGTTCACTCGACTCACCCTTGTCTATTGTCGCGTCTACGACGAACCGTTTGACGCACTCCACGGTAAAGTCGAAACGGTTGAAACGCTTTTCATTTCGTAGGTAACTTGTACAGATGTATCTTTACAAGAAAATGGGAGTTGATAATAGTAGCTACTAGACAGTTATATTTAATAATTATCGCTCTTATCGTGTAGTCACGTGAGACGAAATTTGTAGATGACTACAAAATGAAAAGTGCTCAGCCACCGATTGTCGCTAAAATATGGGAGCAGAGAAAGAAGAAACAGAGAAGAGAACTGCAATTGGGCAATTTGGTGTAAGTAGAAAAGGAAGATATTCGATGTTATTCGCCTGTTTTTGCAACGCCGCTGACGCGGTTTCGGGAGCACCTCTCGTTGGAATCTTCGCTAAATCAGGTCGCACCTTATCGATCGGCGCCGACAAACAGGTCCCCCGCGACTTCAAGTATACTAAACTAAGAAGAGCGTATCGATCTGCAGTATCCGTGAGACACCCAGTTACAGTTCAGAGAATTATTCACCGCACATCTGTGCAAAAGAAACGCATCGTGTAGGGCGGCGCCAGACTATGCGCGTTTTACGCGAATATTCGTAATTCGAGTTATGTCATCCTTGTTGTTTATCAAATGATAAACAAGGATGAACGATGCTCGAATCACGAATATTCGCGTAAAACGCGCATAGTTTGGCGCCGCCCTTATAAGAATGATTTATCTTGAATAGCTAATTTTTATTTTGGAAAATTGGCGTCCTCTATCCGCGACTAATTCAAAACACTTTTGAATTATTCGCGTCAACGGTGCCTCGAAATATCTAAATCTTCATGTCTCCTATTTTGGACATCTTCTGAGATAAAAATATAATTAATTATAATTCACGCAATAAAAATATTATTAGGCAAAAAGATTCGATCGAAAATCCATATTTCTATATATTGTATAATTATTTTTTTAGAGTGTCTGACTTTCAGACGCTCATTGTACGTATCGTATAATTGCTTACAATCCTTATAATTTTATTAAAAGATAAGGGAAGGTTGCACGAGGACATGCATTCGCAATCTTTTAAAAGGGCCGCTTTTTGAAGCGCGGTATACAGTGGCGAAAAAAGGACGCGCGGTGAGGAACACGTACGAAGCGGCGAAAATCTACGCTGATGTGTTGCTCGGAAATCATAGGAAGTCCGGGTTAACCCCGGGTAGTCCCGGATTCGACCAACGGCGCGAGACGTCGTTATATTTTCCCGTTTAACGTTCGTTACGCCCTGTGAAGTTTGACTCGATTTTTCTCGCGCCGACTCGGCGACCGGTGTATAAAAGACGGAGGCGACTTTAAACGAGTTTCTTTATGCGTCGATTATACAAATCCCGCGGGGCAAAGAAATATATCTCGCGTCCGGGGCGCCTTTTTCTCCACGCCCGTTTTCTACGCTTCTGTCCTTGTCCTAACGTCGCAACTTCCGCCCGACCGCGCGCCGCAAAACTTTCGGCCCGACGTGAGTGACGTCGCCGTCGAGGAAGTTTTATCGACTCCAGGAAGCGAGAGTGCCTTTATTGCTAAATATAACGTCGGTGCGCAAGATGTATAGCGGTAGATTAGATAAGGGAGACAAATTTGCATGCTTTATTCTCGACCATGAGCCTCGGGATGAATCATCCGAAGTGAGAGTACATTGGATGAGTTTATATTTAGACGCCATCGTCAGAAATAAATTACGCGGATGCATTGCACCTCGAGTTTCGTGGGCACCTGTGAGTCTGAGAAAATATCATATATAAGATAATATGTAAAATGTAACCTTACATAAGATATATAAGATGCAATATGCATACGTACAAGTTATAATCGTTTATATTTTTATAATATTAATGTTTTTCGTATAGATTTCTTCATTGAGTATCACTACACGGAAAGAACGGTTTTGCTGAAATATCTAAAAATTTGGCCAGATACAGATCTGAAAATAATTTTGTTAGACCATCAAAAGTAACTACGTGGGACGCTCAAACATTATGATAATGCTATAAAAAGTTTTGATATTCCAGCAACTATTTTGGGCGTCCTACATAATTATTTTGATGGTCCAACAAAATTATTTTCAGATTTGTATCTGGCCAAATTTTTAGATATTTCAACAAAACCATTCTTTCCGTGTAGGCTAAGATCCTTAATTTGATATATATTCTCGTATCAACATATTTTCTATCCTGCTGTACGCAAGAAAGTATCGTTTCCACCAACAAAATCTTTCTCTCGAGCTTTCGAGTTTGGATTGCATTTTATAGTCGAAAACTTCGCGTTTTATCGCGAATTTTTAGACTTTTCACCGACGATTCTATTGTTCGAGTCGTCGTCAAAAGGTAGATCTCGAAATTGTCTGCGCCCGTAACGCATTTCAAAGGGCATTCCCCTAACTTTGTACTCTTTTTTTGGCAGCCACCCGGACAATCTTTTTGATCCGGTAAAACCTTGGTCGGGAATAGCTATCGTGCCGCGTTACCCGTGCATTCGGCGCTCCGGATGCGGTTTGATTGCATTCTAGCAACGGTATGCGATCGGTATGAGCGTTCGCCGGCGAGCCACAATGCTCGGTAACGTACCTAAGGTGAAAGGGAGGGATATAATAATTCCGTTGACGACGCGGCCGTGCGCGACGGATGCCCCCTAATCAGAGGTAATTCTCAGCGCGGGCGGTTTTCTCCTTCTTTTTTTCCTCCTGAAAGTTTCGCTCGAAGGGCCCCGTTATTGATGAGTCACGTAGAGGTTTGATTGGACGAGCGTAACGGTCCAGTTCGCGAGCGGGGATCATTAGCCCTCGTCGCGATTTTGTATTTCTCCAATTTGCGCGAGCGGCCGCAACGTATCTTTGTGCATTAACGTAACTGCGAAAGTCGCGTCTGGTCATTGTCGTTGCGATATGAGAAAATATAGGAGCGATACACGAAAACACGCGGGTGCCGTCCCTCGCCGGGAATTCCTTCAGCGGAGATTCCTCCCTCGCCAATTCGGATGCGAGAATTTCTTTATTTTCTTTATTAGGAAAAAAGGTCCAGCCCGACCGAAAATAGCCCATATTTATATATATTGTGTTGTTCACATATTCGGTCTATATTTACTTATTAATTGTTCTTTATCTTTCTTCGGTCCACGCGATTTATATTGTTCCCTTTCCGTCGTTACGCCGTTTTACAGTATCATACGCGCGGAGTAGAAAAGAGCAAGGAAGATGTCTCTTCTCTTCCAGAATCTTATTACGGCATTCTTCTCGGAAATGCCTTCCGCATGATCGCATGAATGAATGAGTAATGCATCGTCATGAATTAAACATGTGGGCGCGTGCGCGCACCGCCCCGACGACGTGTATCAGCGTTACGCTCCGGGGTGTGCATAGAGACGCTCGCGAGACTTAACGATGTTACGTCCGATACGATCGCTCCAAATTAGCCGGGTTTCGAGAAAATCACGGCCGGGAGAGAAAGCCCGCCGGGGATCAGGCATACTTTACTGCGTCTTCAAGGCTGATCCTTCGTTATCTCTTCGTGCGTGTCTGTTGGTACCAAGATCACTCGTCAACTTGGCGCAAAGTTACTCCCGTACTCGCGGACTCGTAAGAGTCGCAGAACTGTACTATACACGCAAGAATTTAAATCAATTATATATAATTTTATTAACTTCAGCTTACGCCAAGAAGTGGACTTGGTTTACAATTTTTCCTTAACTCATTCATCCATACTCCATACCTTGTTATTCTTATTTCGCAACAAATCATTTTCGCTGTCTTACCTATTCTACCTACTCTGTACTATGTATACACGGAGAAAATTTTATATTGAAAATTACTATGCATGGCAGTAGCCGTGGACTATTGCTGGAATTATAAAAATATTTACTATGTTTTTCAATTGAAAACATAGTAAACATTTTTATAATTCCAGCCAATGGTCCACGGCTACTGCCATACATAGTAATTTTTAATATAAAATTTTCCCCGTGTACTAATATCTTCCTATATACCAGGTCTTACCAATTAAACTTCTATCTACTACAATTCGCCATCCCACACTCTCTGTCACCTCCCTCTACCCTTTTCCTTTCTTTCTAATATCCTCCCTCTCTTTCCGCAATTTCTTCAACACTTTTCCTTTTACCTTATCCCATTCCTCGCTCTATTCTCTTTCCCCTATCCTTTTCCATATTTCGTTTATTATTCCTACCTAACTCCGTAAATCAATCTTTAACCCTATAACATTTCTCATGGACTCATCATACAGCCTTGTTTTACTCCTTTCATTGTCCTAAATTTGTCTGTAAGTCCTTTCTTGGTTCGAATCACTACCTCTGTTTCTTCTTGAATTTAAATCAATTATATATTAATCTACGAAGATATATCAGGTGTATTACTTAGGAAAGTAATCATCTACGATCAGACTGTACGAGCGTTAGTGACATAAACTCGTTACCGAATAGACGAACGGGGGGGACCAGGGGCTAACGGGGATCGATGTTTGAAATTTAACAGCGGATACCTTACAACCCGGGGCTTAATTAGAAACAACGTACAACGTGTCGACGTTATTAATGGCCATATAAGTGACGATAACTCGAAAGAGGTTAATAGCCGTCGCGGTCATTAGCTGCCGCGCCGCTTATATTCCCTGGCGGACTCTGCGAGGGTCTTGAGAGTCGGTCGAGCCGAGTAGGCTGGTCGTAAGGTTTCGAGGACTCGACACGACGCTTTCTTGTCGGGGGGGTTATACTCCGGATATATTTAGTGCGGGGCCGGGCCCCTTGCCTCCGCGTTTTATTCCTCCGAGGAGAGGCCGATGAAAAACTGGTCGGCGCCGCGTGTGGATTACAGAAACAGTCTTCCTCTCCTCGCTCCCGCTCTTCCAACTCCGCCGTGTTTTCGCCGCGTGATTCGCGTCAGCGCGAATCCTGCACCGTGCGAGAAATTGTAAGAAAACAACTCGGGGAAAGACGGGATTCTCGCGAGAGATTCAATTACATCCCCGGCCTTTAAAGTCCGCGATTCTTCGTGTATTCGGCTGTCACGTAGCTGTCGCGGTTTTAAGGCTGACGCGCGGTAACGATATTACGTAAACGTTCAGTCCCTCGGATCTTCGCGGCGCGAACGTGCGGAGTCGAAAATAGTGCGAGAACGGCCGACCGGAATGGAGCGTATCGACCGCGGCGAGTGAGATGAGCATCGTGCAACGATCGCGTAAACCGCGGGATAACGCGGAAGACAACTCGAGAATGGATCTCTTAAAGAGGTCTGTGAAGTTAGCACTCCAAGACGCGAATTTTTATAAAATGTCAATGGCATTCGTTTGTCCACGATTTGTCCACTTTTGTCCACCCAACATTTTTGTTTGTCCACTCTTCAAAAAAAAGTTATGACCAAATTAAAAAATTGGACAAAATTTGACATCAGCACCCCCATGAACATTTTTCATTAATTGCGAAGCGGGATACGATTGTCCACGATTTGTCCACGTTTGTCCAATCAAAATTTTCGTTTGTCCACTCCGCAAAACAGAGTTATAAGCATAGTAAAAAAACGAGCAATTGTCACTAAGAACGACTTTGACTGTGTATCCTTTAAATTACATACTGGAATCGTTTGTTCACTCATTATTCTTGTTTGTCTACCCAGTGGAATCGAATTATTAACAAATAAACATAAAAAATTAGACAGTGACTGCCCTGAGCACTTCTGATTGCATTTTCTTCAAATTAAGTACTGGTATTGTTTGTCCACTCATTGTTTTCGTTTGTCCATTCCTTATTCTCGTTTGTCCACCTAGCGGAATCGAGTTATTAACAAATAAACAAAAATTAGACAGTGACTGTCCTGAGCACTTCTGATTGCATTTTCTTCAAATTAAACACTGGCATCGTTTGTCCACTCATTGTTTTCGTTTGTCCATTCCTTATTCTCGTTACACAGAATAATTTATATTCGCAATTAGTATATATTTTATAGCGTGTATACGAATGACGATTTTGATTTTGAGAACAGATGTCTGTAAATGTATTTATCAAATTAATATGTATTAATATGTATTTCTATTATAAAATAGAACGATGGGCAAACGTTTGCAAAAAGAAAAATAAGTTAGCACCTCATTTTTTAAATTTAATTTCCGATCGTTAATCAGCAGAACTCTTTTTATAAACTATAGGAAACTCTTAGTCTCTTCAAAATAAAGCGGGAACTCAGATCAGAACTATGGAATTTTAATGTTGGGGTGCTAACTTTACACACGCACATTGGGGGGCCAGTGTGAAGTTGCCCCCCCCCCCAATTGAATTGTTTATAACTTTTGAACTAGAGGGGGGCAAACAAAAATTTCAACGGGGCATTCGTGGGCAAACGATGGGCAAACGTTTGCAAAAAGAAAATTTTTGATTTTTCGACATTGGGGGGCTAACTTCACACAGGTGTTTAATAATATGTTTTGTGACACTAAATTGACACTTTTAGGTTAAACTTTCATAAATGGGAGGGAACTTTTCCGCATTTGCTATTGGTTGGGCTTTATTACGTTTTACGCGAATTGTGTGTGATGAGCTTTATGTTTTATGTCTTAAGTTCACGTTTTACGTCTTTACGGAATTTTATGTATGATGGCCTTAACGAGTCGCGCAGCCTTCGCGGCTGCGTTTCCGCGTCGTCGCGGTCGGTTCCGATCCGCTCCGCTCCTCCTCGCGGCTCCTGCCAAGGTCACGTACGCGGTAGTTGCGAGATTAATTATCCGCGCCGTAAACCCCGCGCGATACTAATACCGGCGCGGAATAAATTAGTCTCGCGCTTGCGCTGACCTCGCGCAGCGCAGATTAGCGGCTCGCGAGAGGGACGGCGCGGCGGTGTGTCTTCGAAGGAAGATGAATTATCCTCGTATTAATCTTGCGCGCTTGTCAGACGAGCGACGAGCGAGTGGGCGAAGAATGGAGCGCCTTATCTCGCGCGGCGGAGTGATTAGGTTCCCAAATTGGGTGTTGCCTCGCCTCGGGGCTGTAAAATGAGACTTTCGCGGCTGAGAGGATACGACGCTCTCCGTATTTACTCGCCTCCGGTAATCGCGTCTTGCCGGGCGTTGAGAAAGACGTCTTTTCGACGTCCCACGATGCACTTTATCCGTTAAACGCGTCACCCGAGAGCTTTCACGCGAAAGATTGCAATAATTATCGTACCGAGATAACCGTTATGTCTCCATTATTGCGCGACGTATCGACGCAACTTGACACGCGATTTATTACACTAGTGTTTCTCGCCGGGCGCTGCATCGCGCGCGGCTTGTTATCCGGCAATCAAGCGCATATTCATACGGAGGATGGATCCGCACGGATCAAAAGCCGTAACACTTCCCTAATGAGCCGTTGCCTCTTCTGCTGGGGGCTAATAATGTCACGTACGAGGCGGAATGAAATTCATTACGGGGGGGACCTGTGCGAAGTACGAGGCCCGGCGCGGCCGCGGAACGCGGTAATCACCCGACGAGCTTTCGCGAAGCGCAACCGGAAACGCGGTAATGAGCCCCGCGCACGATTCCGTGCGTAACTCTAATATTCTACGCAGCTTGACGCGTGTGATATCGCCGCCGAGACCGACGTCGCCATCAGAAGTGACCCCTCGTTACTCTTAAGTACGTTTGAAAAAAACTTCATTAAAATCAGGCGTCCATTTTTTTTATCATAAGAAAAAATCTCACGAATCGCCTTTAACCCTTTCGCACTTGAGGAGAAAAGCACTCGATGTGAATCGACGGGACGAAACAGTTACTATTCAACGATGCCACTATTGAGGTGTTACTATTCAACAAAACGCTCTACCGCTATGTAATAAATCGTATACATTGCATAGACGTATATACGCCTCCCGTAAATGACTAACCACTTTTATATATATATATATATATATATATATTCGTACACGGAAAAAACGATAAGGTTGCCACAACCACAATAATAGTAACATTTGGTACAGCCACGTTCTGTGGTTGTCACAGCCACGTCCTGTGGTTGTCTCTTATACACATCTAGATGTGTATAAGAGACAGACTATGTATGGTAGTAGCCGTGGACTATTGCTGGAATTATAAAAATTTTAACTATGTTTTTCATTGTTTTACATAGTAAAAATTTTTATAATTCCAGCAATAGTCCACGGCTACTGCCATACATAGTAATTTTTAATATAAAATTTTCTCCGTGTAGTGAATGTTGAGACAAACATATATAGATGCACTACACAAAACAATGTGAATGTGACAACCACAGGACGTGGCTGTACCCAATATTACTATTATTGTGGTTGTGGCAACCTTATCGTTTTTTCCGTGTAGCGAAAGGGTTAATAAAAATCGATCGCTGGAGGCTTTTTCGTCGTTCTCACCCTCTCTCGATGGAGAGCCGGGCGATCCTCGTCCTACGGGACTTCCGCGTCTGGAGAACGCGGATTTCGCGTCGCGGTAATTTAGGCGCGTATATAATGTAGCCTTCGAACAATGCGAGGAACTGGCGGGCCCATTATGAGCCGACGACGAGAGGGTATTGTACCGGATGTCTCGGGCTCTCCGATGTCCTCAACGACCGACGGTCGCGCACGCACGCGTGCACGCACGCACGCTCGTATCGCGGAAACGTGTGTACACGCTTTTCGCGTGCGACGTGCGTCATTATAGAGCCCTGCATGTGTCGTCGTCGGGTTTTCGCACCGCACTCCTGTAGCACCATGTGTTCGCAACAAGCTCGATCACGGTATCGCGTCGTGACGTCGGGCTTCGTCTCGTTACACACGGAATTTACAGCAGAATCGCAAGCAGACGATTAGCATTATCCATTATTCGTTATTTGGCTGAACGCGAAAGCATTTTCACGAATTAAGCTCTTCGGAGATACAAATTATTCGCATTCGAGTTGCAAAAATATTCTGGCGTTTCTATCTCGAAAAGATTAACTCTGAGCTTCGTTGGAGTTTCATTAAGTGGAGGTAAAATTATTCCAAAAACGAAACGTATCAAAAGTACGAGAGAAACGCCTGTAAATTTTTTTCGTCAAAAATAATGTTGCCATAAATAATGCTCCATATCGCTGTGACGCGTATTGGACGAAATAAATGGCGAGGAACTCGCTCTCCAGTTTCGCTTCATTCGCGGACTGCCGTGAATACGCATACATTTATGCATTTAAATAAACTTATTTCAAAAGTTGCATGACGCGACGCGCGCGTGAGGGGGAGAGAGAGAGAGAGAAAGAGGAAATACGCCCTGAATCTGTATTCTCATCACGAATGCAAATGTACACATTTTTCGATTGAATTCGATAACCCGGGATGTTTAATCCAGATTCGGGGCCGACAGTTCGTGAGGCGAAATGAACTTTTAGCTGTTTCATATCCACGAAAATGGAATCCGCGAAAAACTTTAATCTGGCTTTCAATCAACTAAGCCCGTCGTCGGCGAACATCTCCCGAGGGTGGATCGATGGGCGGGATATCCGAATAGACCTACAAGGATACTCCGGTATTAAGTCTGTACGCGAATTAAATTTTATTTAAATTTAAACTAATTTTTTAGATTAAATTTTATGAAGACGCTACATAAATCCTCATCGAGGTTTTGTTGCACCGAAAAAACGATAAGGTTGCCACAACCACAATAATAGTAATATTTGGTACAGCCACGTTCTGTGGTTGTGACAACCACATTGATGTGAAGGCAACTATATGCATTTGGTACAGCAAACATAGTGAATGTTGAGACAAACATATATAGGTGCACTACACAAAACAATGTGAATGTGACAACCACAGGACGTGGCTGTACCAAATATTACTATTATTGTGGTTGTGGCAACCTTATCGTTTTTTCTGTGTGTACATACCGATCATATCCAAGCGAAAATAACTTAAAATCGAAAAGCAGACATTTAGTTCTTTATAGCGTTATCTTTATTTAGCAATACAATTCATTTGTGTAACAATTGCCGCGGTATTTAGTTATTTTTATATTGTAAATTAATTTCTTTTCTTTTACATAATTTTTAATATGAGCTTTGAATTACTTTCTTCTGTTAGCGTCCGAATTAAATTTTTGGAAACCGCTTCTCTTCTATTTTAGCTTCTCAACTCTTCTTTATGCATCACAGTGTTAGATAGCACACTAATTTCTGCCAGAGTCCCTTTTACACTGACATTTTTCAACGGTTTACCCTTTGTACACTAGAAAATCAAAGTCGCGGCATTACGAAGAGCGTTACAAAGAGAAAAGAGAAGCGGAAAGGGAAAAGAGGAAAATAGAAGAACAAGAGATAAACGAAAGAGAGGGAGAGAGGCAGGTTGTCGCTAGGAGACTTTATTTATTTTCTTGCTTTTAATCTCTAAAATTCTGAATGAATCGTATCAAAATAAGAAAGTCTTTGGGAAAAAATTTAGAGCTTTATCGATTCGTATTGAAATTCTAAAAATGGGGTGCTTTATGGGGATAAAATTATCTCCGCGACGATCGATGACGGCACTAGGCCGACGAACACATTTCGCTCGCCGATAGTACGTAATTGCCACTTCGTTTTCGCACTTTATACAGATCTCGTGCCTGACTGCAATTAACAGCGTAATTCCATTCGGAGAAAAATCCGGTTGCCCGGGCAACGCGAGAATGCCAGGAATTCGATCGCACTTCAATGCGACTGTCGCGTTTTCGTTCCCGTCGAAAACGCTGTGGACCGCCACTGCCAAATTCCATTCGCTCTCCGCGTAATTACAGTATCCTCGTGGCTGCTAAATGTTTTAATGACGGGCGACATCGACAACTCGACCCCCCCCCCCATGAACATCGGTTTATTAAATAAAAACACGCTGTTTTTACATCGCGCGGCGATGTTATATCGAGCGCGCGGTAATGTAATATCGCTTTTCTCGTAGACCGGTATTTAACCAGCTCAATATCGCATGCTGCATTTGTAAATTGATTATATCGTTTGAAGCTTAAGAGCGCCGTTTCTTCGCGCGACACAAATAATTCGACAAATCCGTTTCAATTAGCGTGCAATAAATATCTCGAGAATTGTGTTACGAACACGCTTTTGGTACTTGATACTAACTGTTATCTACATCGGTAGCGCTTGTGCGAAAATAAACGAGCACGGTTACGCAATTTGCATTCCCGCTAATTGAATCACACCCGCGGTGAAACAGCCTCAAAATTACAGAGCGGCAAATCACATTTTTATTTAATGCCGCGAACTCGTTGCCGGCGCTAAATACTGAATGAATATGCATTAGTATGCAAAATTCCGCTGTCATATAATCGCGGGGCGCAACGTAAAACTCGCCGCATCCGCGAAAACAACGTTCGATCGACGTTGCGCTTCACGCGCGATTAATTAAATTATTAATTATTATGAGTCGGAGAGCGCCTCCGATTATATTCTTTTTGTCGATTACTAATAATCTGCATCGGTTTTTAACGGCACGATAATCTCGTTTTTCATTCTGCGTTATTTTCACCTGCTTTTTCGCACCGTAATATCCAACGGAGATAATACCGACAGTGCGTATCGAACGCCTCTCTATTCTCGAAGGAATTTTCCGTCTAGACGTTTTGATAATGGCGTCTTTATGCGAGCCGTTCGCGTAGAGAAATACGAAAAGTCCCTAAGGTACTGTACATACGTAGTCGTTTACAAAACGGAGAGAAATAAGGAATCCTGTAACTTAACCCGTCGTTATATTTCGTCGGTGTATCGTAAACGTTTGGAAGGGCGTACAATTTTCTCCATATCTTATAAGGGCTGCGATGTTATCTTAACATTAGAACTACTTAAGTCAAAATGACGGGTTTGTAGTTTTTTTAAAAGTTTCTTTAATTTATAACAGTGTATTTTGTGAAATTTTCCTTAACTTTTATTGCAATATGTGTAAATGATTAAATTAATTAATTTACTTTTTCTTTGCATCCATTTTTCTCAAAGATACACGGAAAGAACGGTTTTGCTGAAATATCTAAAAATTTGGTCAAATACAGATCTGAAAATAATTTTGTTAGACCATTAAAAGTAACTAACAATAAGTAGAACACTCAAGCATAATGATAACGCTGCAAAACGTTTTAATATTCTAGCAATTATTTTGAGCGTCCTACTTAATTACTTTTGATGGTCTAACAAAATTATTTTCAGATCTGTATCTGGCCAAATTTTTAGATACTTCAACAAAACCATTCTTTCCGTGTATATACATATACATATATGTATATACATATACACGGAAAGAATGATTTTGCTGAAGTATTTAAATGTTTGGCCAGATACAGATCTGAAAATAATTTTATTAGATCATCAAAAATATTTATGTAGGACGATAATACTGCAAAAAGTTTTGATATTCTAGCAACCATTTTAGGCGTCCTACATAATTATTTTGATGGTCCAAATTAACAAAATTATTTTCAAATCTGTATCTGATCAAGTTTTTAGACATTTCAGCAAAACCATTATTTCCGTATAGTATACTTAAATAGTAAAAATTAATTGTCTAGATTTAGTGTTATATAAAGACGCCTCCAATTAAGACCTCAAGCGAACAAATTCGACTCGATCTATTTTGATTTTGGAATTAATTGCAAAATTAAATGCGAACGATATATCTGGAATCGACAAACGAGTACTTTCAGACTCGTATTAGTAATCGTCCCGTATTGTAGGAACAATTATCGTCGTGATGAATTGAATTGAAGAAAGTCGGTCGGTCGATCGCTCGCTCGCTAACTTACTTTTTCTCGCCCGAGAGCGACAGAACGCGTTCGTTCAACGGCGTTCAATGAAAGCAAATACAGCTGTTCCGCGAACACGGCGTTGCGATTTGTGACAAGAGACGCGGATGCAGCGAACGTGATTTATTCGACGCCGGGCATTTTACATTACGCTTCTTTATCGCCATACATCCGGGCATCGCACACCGGCGACACTGTAGAAAGTTGCACTTTTTATACTCGCCCCTTTCCCAAGACAGCTACCGATCTAATTGCCGACTATCGATCTCGAGCGCCGTGTAATGTGTTACAGTCTAAAGCAGGCAGATACACTCCGCCGTCTATTCAGTTCAGTTCAGTTCGATTCAGTGTACGTTCAGTTTACCTTGGTCTTAAACGAGAAAGTTGCTTTATAACTTAGCGAAGTTATACTAAATGGCCGCCCCGGCTGCTGCATCAATTCAACTTTGTTCCGTGCTTTTTTGCCCTCTCCCGCACAGCTTACGTTATCTTGACGAGCGGAACAGACTGGAGATGAACGTCGGTTGTTCGTGGATTTAAACATTTCATCTGGCCTGTAATTTTTGAATTTAATGATGTACGCGAGGAATTTTGTTTGCGGAACTAATATGAAAATATTAAGCGCTATTGTAAAAAGCAAAAAAGAGAAGTAATCTGTCAGTCGTAGAGCATTACATAGTATTGCAATAAAATAAATATATATTATAATATAATATAAATAAATATACAATTATCGTTAAACTACACGGAAAGCACGGTTTTGCTGAAATATCTAAAAATTTGGCCAGATTACAGACCTGAAAATAATTTTGTTTGACCATCAAAAGTAACTATGTAGGACACTCAAACATGATGATGATAATGTTGTAAAAAGTTTTGATATTCTAGCAACTATTTTGGACGTCCTACATAATTTATTGTGATGACCCAACAAAATTATTTTCAGATCTGTATCTGGCCAAATTTTTTAATATTTCAGCAAAACCATTCTTTCCGTGTATAAAACTCAAATTATTAAATGAACTATATATAAATGTAGTTATGTATAATTACTATAATTACTGTGTATAACTACTATCACTATGTTATAATTACTATAACTATACTATTACTATGTATAATTA
>NJRQ01000007.1:1250491-1261645 GCA_003063805.1 Aphaenogaster ashmeadi | reverse complement strand
TGAAACAACATTATTCATAAACAACAGAAATAATAAATATTAATAAAGTTAACATATCAAAAATCTTTAGAGAGACAAGGAGCAGTACCTAATAGTTGTATATAAAAAATATTCTTCTTAACAAGACAATACCTCATCTATGAAAACGTTCCAAGATCTACATATCAAGGCTGAAAAAGTATTAAAGATGTTGAATACTTGATCGAAAATTAATCTCATAACAATCTCAATACAGCACATCACATCACTCTAACAAGTTATTGATAAAATGAAATAAAGACCGCACAATTAAGTCAGCGAATAAAATAAGCCAAGAATAAAATTTGGAAACTTACTTGTCATGTATGTCATAAAATAACAATCATACACACAAAAGAAGTCATTAAAAATTTCATAGTTTTCTTCATAATCTTTAGTCGTTATACATAATTATCCCTTTATTTTCGCAATCGCGGTAATACAAGAACACGAGAATGAAGCGCGTCCGATTTGTCTCCAGTCTGTCCCGTGCAGAAGATAAGCGAACAAAAGCGATGACGATGAAGTGCACGACGAAACTGACGCCGGTGTAATGTGGAGGTAAACCGAGGTGAATCGGGCAGAGACGCGCGGCGTACTCGCTCCTTAAGAGGAGCCGGGCGCTCTCGGGCCCGGAGATTTATGCCACGCGCGGATTTGTGCCCCTGACGCGGAATTAATCTTTAGTCCTCCCCCCGGTCCGCGCGTTACCTCGCGGAGCGAGAAACCGCTCATTACTGTATCTGGCTTTGTAACTACCGTTGCGCAACCGTAGCGGATATAACTTCTCGGGCTGTCTGAGGTTGTTACAAACTAATCGTACCCCGCGACTCATAACCGGGACATTCCGCGCGGGGGTGTCGCTGGAGCCCGAAAGTTCCAGCTATCGATCGACGACAACTGGAGTCTTTCACGTGCGCAATGACATGTTATTAATTGAATTGTGAACAACACGGTTGTGTTGCGTGGATAAGCTCTGTGTAAGAAATCGAAGCTCCACGCGACGTTTTCCCCTCTCTGCAAAACGTAACGTTTTCGCGTAATAATTGATAAGCCTATCGTAATAGATATCGTAATCTATTTCTTCATTCTATTTGCGGATTAAGTCGAGCGATATATCTGTGATAACAAGCGTCATGAAATTTGCAGCGAGGATGTTACTTGCAAATTCCATCGGGGGAAGCTAAGCGTGTTAGAATATGCATTAGAAGCGAGACGTTTCGAAACGCGCGACGCGGCATTGATCTACTCCGCGTGCTTTTGCACGCGCTCCAACCTTTAATTTTATAGCAAAGTTAAGAATCGCGACATATCAAACGGCTCGTTCTTTTTTCAGGTCACGAACTTCTCGGGAAATTAGTCTACCTCGGCGGACTTGTTGTTGGTAAGTAATTTTTGAAATCCTTCGAGAGCCGCGTCTCCAACTAGTACGAAACTTATTCCAAAACGAGTCCCGACGGTGGGCAGGAAATATTTTTTCTTCTTTTTTTTTCTTTCTTCTTTTGTTTTATGCGACGCCGCGCTAACGCGGAAAACTTTGTTGCGCCGTCGATGCCGCGCGTAAAAGAGTTTCGGCTTCTCGCGGGAAATTCGCGGCGCTGTCGTATTAAGCTTCTCCCATTCGTGATAAAAAGTAACGGCTGAGAAGTCTTATACGAAGCTATTAAGATAGCCGCGATTACGCTTTCGCGGCTTGACTCGCTCGAAATCTTTTTACCGTGTCGTTGCTCGGATGAAAAATTCGCTCGATGTTCCGTTGTCGCAATACCGAAATGTTGCTCGTTCGCATAGAAGTAGCATAAATCAAGCGTTTTCTTCTGGCTCAGTGCCCCTCAAAACGCGGGAGGGAATCGAATTATGCTTTATTGTCGCCGTGCGCGCTCGTCGGCGAACATTGGATCTGCAGGCGTCGTCTATAGATTTTGAGAGACAACACGATCGTGGTCGGGCGGATCGGCGAACCGAGCAAAAAGGACGAGAAGGTGGATTCAGGACGTCGAATATTGGCGATGTCGCGCCGAGGGTGGGTACGAAAGGGGGATGACGAAGGTACGCGCCCGGAATCGTATCCAAAATTCACGGCACGTGCTCCTAACGTAGCTCCCGCAGGAGCTCTTCACCTGAAGAGGTTACTAGCTATTTTTATGTGTACCTATGTAGTTATCGAAAGGGAAAGGGATGTGAAAGCCCAAAACTCCGAGGGACCGTTCCAGCTGTCGGGTGGTCCAAAGGGACCGGCACAATAAAACACTTGAATCTTTATTTCGTTAGACTTACGGCAACCAGTTGCCTTCGTAAAATCATTTTCCATGTCAATTCTTTTTTTAATACGCGCTTAAACGTTGATTTCTAAGGATCGATGATTCATTCGCGAGGAGAATTTCCAATATTACAGTTTAATCTTTTTAATATATTTTAATTTAATATATCTCAATTTAATTTTAATAAACTTAAACGATCTCTCGAATACGTAGCTTTTGCTGCTATCGAAACGCTGTCGAAAACTCTTGAAAGGCACATAGAGATTTCAGGTAATCGAAAAGTCGCTCGCCCGAGCATTACCGTCGAATCTCGCGTTTTCTTTCGGTGCTCGAGGGAGATCGTTGCCAGGGTTTCGTTCGCTGATGATGCTGTCGAATGCCAGGAGCGCGCGTTCTTTCCCTCACGTTTGACCTTTTCGGGTATGGCGCACGACGAGGGAGGAGGATCAGAGAGCGCCTTCTCGCCCCGACGATTCTCTCCACGGTCCACCGTGTGCTTAGTAACGGCCTTTATGTAACGCCCTGACATTCTCGGGTGGCCAGACGACCTCCATAATGCAGAGCACATAACGCGCGACCCGTTCTTACGCCGCGGAATCGCTTCTTCAATCAGGATCTACGATGCGCGATATCCCGGGCGGACGGGAACCGCGGAAGGAATGCCGGATTCGGAGTTACAACCGGGTTAAGGGTCGATCGTACAAAATGGGACAGCTAAAAGGTCCATATACGTACATGCCTATAAAATCACCTCCGTCTTGAAGATTGGAGATATCGTCACAGATGAAACTTGATGAGTTGCGAACTTCCTTTTCTTTATCGCGAGATCATCCCCTCGAATCGCACAACTTTACCGTCGACCGTGTATCTCTATTATTCCGCTTGCGTTGTTCCAATTACGCTGCGTCTCGTGTAGGAAGTGGACACGATTAATCGTAAACGCATTAATGGATTACCGCGTCGCGACGGGATTCGAGAAAGAAAGGCCGCTCGTGTTCAGGAGCGAGATGTACTTCGGCGGCGAGACGTCGCCGAAAGCCCGCGTTAATTAAGGCTTCTTAACAGACGAGATGGAGCTAGACGACGCGTGTGTAATTGTGCATTCCCCTGTTGGCAGTCTCGTCGCGGGGGCTTTGTCCTGAGAAACCAGACTCGATCTTAAGACCTAGGTTTGCCCGCACGCCTACGGACAATGGCAGGCGGAGGTCTATTCTACAATACAGCCTTGCTTATAGTATTTCCGAGACGCGAACTCTACTTCTCGATACCATCTACCCCTCGCCCATTTCTGGCTCGTCTCGGGACCTCCCCTTATTTCTCTTCTCTCTTTCTCCGTCTTTTTTGGTGGCCGTAAATACGTCGACCGACGCAGACGTGACTGTGGACAAATAGATAAATCGCTGAATTCGATTCATTGAAAGCGATCAGTATGCTTGTATTTTTAATTTATTCCACGTCGAAAAGGTCGGGAGAATTAGCAGAATAAATAAATGAATTATAGGTACAAGGGATGGACAAAATAATGTGAACACTACTGTGAAATACACTACTTGTTTGATTAATAAGAGGTTGGCTCATCATTTGCCTTTAATACAGATTCCATCCTTGTTGGAGTAGTCATATAATCTTGAATTGTTACCAACGAAATGTACCATTCTTTTAGCAGAACATCTTTTAATTGATATTGGAAGAGGAAATTTACTTCTCACTCTACTTTCCAGAATTGTTCTCTATTCTCCAAAACTTCAATATCGTTCCTGGCCAATCACATGATTTAAATATCATCGAAGATGTGAGCAGTGGGAAAATGTTCTGCTAGAAGAATGGTATAACATATTGCATTGGTGATTCTATTCAAGCATTGTATGATTCTATTCTAAGGATAAAATCTGTATTAAAGACAAATGGTGAGTTAAACACTTATTAATAAAACAAGTAGTATATTTCCCAGGTGTTCACATTATTTTGTCTATCCCCTGTACTTGTTGACAAGTGCAACAAATTGACAAGTACATCATAGGTTTGTTTGCAAATGGGAGAAATTAATGCTTGCGTTGTAGATTCACTAACAATGTTTTCGAAAACGCTTCAGGGATTCAAGGATTTTAAATATATTTAAAATTTATCTGTGTGAAGTTAGTCACCCAATGTCGAAAAATCAAACATTTTCTTTTTGCAAACGTTTGCCCATCGTTTGCCTATGAATGCCGCATTGGAATTTTTGTTTGCCCCCCTCTAGTTCAAAGGTTATAAGCAATTCAATTTTGGGGGGGCCAACTTCACACTGGCAAACGATGGGCAAACGTTTGCAAAAAAATTTTTTGATTTTTCGACATTGGGGGCTAACTTCACACAGGTTTAAAATTTTTCTTTATTGAAGAGAGAATACTTCGCGCGAATATCTTTCTCGCGGAAATTTCTTGACGATACATTTCTGTGCCCTAGTAGTAGACTAAGTATGACTTCTTTAACTTCTAACGTGTGCACGCAAACATCTGCTGGGAAATAGCGGCTGCCAGAGGTTCGCAGGAGATACGGAGAATCGGTATATCAATTTAATGAAAATCAGTTCCTCTGGAGGCCGGAGGACTTTCCTCGCAAGTGTGATTGATGAGGCGTGCTGCCTCGGTACATTCATTGCGAGAGTGTAGATTAGCGTTGCTGTCGACGAAATGTATTACGGCGGTGTGTCGCGAGAATAATAAATGTAATTTAATATGGCGCAGAGCTAGCACGACTCTCAGTGGATCGCTATGTCGCATACATTGCGCATTACGCGCGAATATTTACGCCATATATCTGAAAAATAACTAAATAGGTCGCAGATACGCATGCAGAGAAATATCGCAATGAGATGCGGCCGTTAATATCACAAAAATAATATAATTGCGGCAGCAAAGTAAAATATATAGAAGCTTTTTTCTTCTTGTATTCGTGACGATTGTAAAACACAAAAGGGACCGATGGAACTGTTACAGGATGTTTACTATATCTGGAAAACCTGGAAAATCTGGAATTTTCAGGGGATTTCTTTTTTACCCTTGAAACTCAGGGAATTTTCATGGAATTTTATTAGCACTCGGGGAAAATTTTGAAATTTTATTTTTAAATTTAAATTCTGTTTCTTTCTGAAAAAATTGTTTCTTTAATTATTTTTTTTGATAATGCAGAATGTTGACAATTAGTTAACAATAAATTTGGCATACATATGCGCATACATATATCCACGTACATTCTCGTAAGATTCACGAGGTTTTATTTAAAAAATCAATGTTAGGTAACAGTAGAAGACAATACAGAAAAGAATTCACTGTTACTATACTATAATGAGCCTTCCATATATTTATAAGGTTTCGCGGCTCCAATTGTAGAAAAGGATAGGTATAGTCTCGTGGAAGACTATAAGAGGAAGAAACATTAAAAAGGGCGTATAATAAAATAAATTTATTTCAAAATTGCATTAAAAAATTTTCTAATCTTACTTGGAATTTTTAATAAAAATACCTGGAAAATCCAGGGATTCTCAGGGAATTTTTTTTCATGATTTGAGTAAATACCTTGTATTAATTCTTTAAAACAATCAGTTCGATCACTCAACGAGAGAGTGTCATGTATCTAAGAATACGGGATCGGCGACAGAGGTACGTAGGTAAATCCTCGGTAAATTTGTGCGCGATAAAGATCGAGGGTAACGGTCGAGAATTGGAATTGTTGATTATATCCTGCGGTATGGTAAATCATGACGGCGTTATTTCGGAGGAGCTTGCATTGTTCGCAGATGCGATCTCCGGCGTTTGGTCCCCGAACCCCTTATCGGGCCGGTGATATCGCTCTGTGAAACGTGTGCTACGGTAATAGAGGAGCAGCGAGACGCAAGGCAGATTCCTCGGTTAACGTAAACCTTTCTTCCTTCGCGCGTGGAATTAAATCGTCGTGTCGCGCGAGAGCGAAATGACGTCCAGGCGGCAAATTGGAACGCGTCGCGAAAAATTCATTTCTCGCGGTTAGCATTGAACATCCGAGATATCCCGCGCGCGATCTTTTTTTAATAACAATCGGTTTACCTTAATAATAAATTCTCGAGACGTATTATAGTACATGCAGCGCGCGCTATATTATGACTATATTATTTCCGAGAGTTACGCGCTAATAACATCACGCCGGGGCCCACTTACCCCCTCGCCGGCGATCTTTATCGTGCATTCTCGTCGTCGACACTTAGGTCGTGCTATGTGGAAACGCACCCTCAGGATTGCCTCTTATCGGCATCTATTCCGTCGTACGTCGTAGCGACGCCCATTCCCCATCCCCCCATTCGCCTTATCTCGCGGTGGTTCGCGTGAAAACCCTCTTTAGTCCCGGGCGTTTCTCTCCCTCGCCTCGCTAAAGACAATACCTCCTAAAAAGGTAACAAACTTTTTAGTAGCTGCAAGAAGGAGACCTCGAACGAACCACGGTGGAACGAGCGTACCGGCGAGGCTCTCCTTGCAGTTTCCGTCACGCCTTATACTCTTGCCACGTAAAAACACCCTGTACGTAACATCTGACTGCAGAAGTTTTACGCTTACTCTTAAACCTGCGCCATTTCGTCAAACCGTCGCATATGAATATATGCAGGTTGCACGTGACTTCGCGTACGGACGATGAACAAAGAAGAGCAGCGACTGCATGGGCGTCCGGAGGGACAGGAGGGCAAAGGGTGGCAATTGCCTGCCTCTGGCATTTCTCGAAAATATAGATTAAAATAGGACAATTATACAGGGTGTCTCATTTTAAATGTTATGGCCGAATATCTCTCATTGGTTTTATAAACAAATGTTTCAAATAAAAGTTGCTATAGGTTTTGAGGGGGTTATCTTATGATGGACACAAGTTTTCTCTAGATAGAGGTGTTCCTGAGATTTTAAGGTGACCTTTGTTTCTTTAAATAGAATTATTTGATTTTTTAAATATAATATGATGACGTACGACGGAATATAATTATTCTGCATATGAAAGTATTAAGGTAAAGTTATCGAAAAATCAATAGTTTTCGAGATATTTAATATTTTATTTTAGCATTTTTTGACATGACATATAAAATATCTTGTAAACTGTTTGTTTTTCGATAATCATACCCTAATATTTTTATGTCCACAACGAAATGAATCATTTGGTGTAACGAAAACACATACTTGCTTTTAAAAAAAATTATGCAATTGTGCAGTTACATTTTTGAAGAGCAACTATGTGTTTTAAATGGGACACCCTGTATATCCACTCAAAAGAACAGGAAAGATATCAGCTGATATCTTTCCTGTTTACTTTAATGTTTACTTCCTGTCAACTTTAATCTTTTAAAATACATTGGGTGAATATTATTATTATATTATATTAATAAATATAATATTATTATGTTATTATTATAAACATAAAAACAGTAAAAAATTAATATGTATTGCCCTCTCTTCCTCTTGCGAGCGCCCATGAGCGACTGGCATTCTCGCGTATTCCTTTGAGAAAATATTATCGCATATTCCTTTGAGGATACGAAAGTATGATACCAAAATTCCGTTGCAAATTTGAAATACGTTCACGTTGCCGAACATCTTATCGCGCGCACGTCATCGCGTTAATATTTACGGCGGAATATTTTATCTCCGGGCGAGTTCTCGCTGCCCGATGAATCGAAAGTAAACGCGCGAGAGTCATTGTTACCCAACAGGAATACAGTGTCGGGCGGTACGGTGAAGTTTCGCGGAATAAATGAGAGTGTCGTTGCGGGGAGTACGATAGCGCGAGTACGACGTCGAGGTAAACCGCAGAAAGGCAGGTCGAATTGGCCATTAATAATCAAGAAGTTCTTCTAGCCGGCACCAAGTGAAATCAACGCTCTCGATCGCGTCGCGGAGCGCTCTCGGTCGCGCTCCGCTCCTGATGGCGACCGCGCGGTGGTCTTCCTTTCGCGCGCCACCAGCCACGTCGGACGAGTTCATTACGGTTGCAATGCGGCTAACAGGATTTCGCTGGCTGTCGTAACGAGCTCTCCCGAGTCGTAATTCAAAAGTTGATTCGAGTAGCTGCAATTTATTGCTCCGCGCGCGCCCCGGCCGAGACTTTTTCTCGCGGAAAAGGGCGGAGGACGGTGGGCGGACGGGACGCGAGGCGACGACAGGGACGGGGGAAAACTCCGTCGTCGCGATAAGGGAAATTGCATTAAACATCGTGGGCACGTGCGCGGAGAGCGCGAAGAAAGCAGTCGTCCTCCGGGCGTCGTCGATATCGGGTCCTCTTCCTCCTCCTCGCCGCGAATTGACGCGCCGCTCCGGATTGTTAATGCGGACGGGCACTCCGCGAGCGAGATCGCCGTCGACCTCTCAAATCACGGAATTATGGGTGAAATTTTAATGACTCTGCCCGGAGTTAAGGGCCGGCGTTTTCGGGCTAAATTGTCCGCCGGTCGATAACAAATTTGACGAATCTTAATCCTTGGAGGGATGCGAGACATTATGATCTCTCGAAGTCATATTTTGCATCCGATTTATATGTTGAACACATATTTTTTCCTACGTGGAAATAACGATTCTGCTAAAATATCTAAAAATTTAGTCAGATACAGATCTGAAAATAATTTTGTTGGAATATCAAAATAATTATGCAGGACGTTCCAAACATAATGATACTGTTGCAGAAAGTTTTGGTATTTTAACAACCAGCTTGAGCGTTCTACACAATTATTTTGATGGTCCAACAAAATTATTTTCAGAACTGTATCCGACTAAATTTTTAGATACCTCAGCAAAACCGTTCTTTCCGTCGAACGAAAAATTTTCGTGATTTAATAAAAAACCCTACGGCCGACCCTTCAAAGATTGGGCGGAAGGGCACCCTCGTCCGCCGATTTTCCTTTTGTGATAAACAAACAATAACATATTATAATATAAATTGTAACATTATAAATTGGAATTTAATTTTGAATTATAGATTATTTAAAGTGGACCTTAATTTTTGCCTTGAAACATATACGTGAAATATACCTAATGTACGCAACTTGAACATATTTTTACCGTCATAACTAAAAACTATAAAATATACAGAAAGAACGGTTTTGCTGAAGTATTTAAAAATTTAGTCAGATGCAGATCAGAAAATAATTATGTTGCATCATCCAAAATAATTACATATGCAGGACGCTCAAGCTGTTTGCTAGGATGTCAAAACTTTTTGCAGCATTGTCATTATGCTTGAGCGTCCTACATAATTATTTTGGATGGTCCAATATAATTATTTTTAGATTTGTATCTGGCTAAATTTTTAGATACTTCAGCAAAATCGTTCTTTCCGTGTACGTAAAATTATTGCGATCAAGCGGGATTATATAAAAAACGAGACAAGAGCGACAATCTCTTCGAGCAGATTCGGTTTCTCGAAGTATATAAAAAACACGCGAGTCTGGAAAAAATCGATGAGGACGTGTCTGCGTCAAAGATTTCATTCGCACCAAAAATTTCGTGGACGACACGTACGTTATCGCGAAGATAAAAGCGTTATTTGGGGAGCAATGGAGGAAGTGGGAAAGAGAGGAAAGACACATGTGTCGGGTGGGATCCGATCGATAACGGATTATTGCATTCGACGGGATCGGAAGTTACGATCGGTACTGGCGTTTCGGCAATCCTTTCCCGAACTTAGCAATCCGCTTAACTTGGACTGCAAATTCGACTGCGAAACTTATCGGATCGAACCGGTGCGGCGCGTAGATACGAAATCGCGTCCATATATATAATCTGTACGAATTGTAACACATAGCCGATCTCCGTTCCCGATACCCGGGGCGTATATATCCGCTAAATGTAGTTTTCATGACTTCGCGCGTGCATTCAGCGCTTTCTCTCTCTCTCTCTCTCTCTCTCTCTCTCTCTCTCTCTCTTTCTCTCTCTCTCCTCCCCTCTCTCGATTTACGTTATCGATATCTTAACAAAACGTTTTCGTCGCCGTATGAAATCGCAACGGGAAACGTGCAACTCTTCACGCGATCGACGTGAAGCACGTTTTCTTTCTTTTTCTTTCCGTACTTATCGACGGCACTTATAGTCCGACCTTATATTTAAGATCGTCTTAAGTCCGGCCTTAACAGATCTTAACATATTTGCAGCCGCTGACATAATTGTACGTCATTTATAAGATTCCTTTATGTAAAGGCAAATGTTTCAAAAATTATCACACAAGTAAGAGATATTAAAATTTATTTTTATGTTAAAGTATTCCATTATTTTTTCAAAAATATATTTAATAAATTTTAAAAGTTTTTTGAATTTTAATATTTCGATATTTATAAATTTGAAACTTTTTCTATTTGAATTTGTAACGTGTAAATGGGTGCATCCAGAAGCACCAACCGCTCACTGAGCGCTCAGTGAGCTCTTGCACATCTGATTGACGTAAATTTTTAAACAAGACATGAGATATTCTTCGCCAGCAAATATTAAACCACAGAAGAGATTTGTTAGGACTCAACTGGCCAATATTTAATTTAAATTAATATATCGCGAATCGCGACATTTTTCGACCATGGATTTTGGTTCATTCCATGGTCGAAAAATGTCGCGATTCGCGATATATTAATTTAAATTAAGGGGGGAGGGTCAAGTAAAAGGCCGTTTTTTCCCGAATTTTTTTAAAACAGATTTAAAAGATTTATTAAATCGGAACAAAGTACATTATAATATTCATGATTTAAGTATATTATAAAATTTTTTTATGTCGAAAAATTTAAAAATGGCGGCGCAGCAGCTGCTTGAAGTCGGCTCCTCGGATTTGCGCCGTGCAACGCTCAAGTCGATCTAATTAACTGAAATAAAAAAACCAAAGTTTTTTTGTTAAAATGCGTTCATAT
>NJRQ01000007.1:1234052-1248486 GCA_003063805.1 Aphaenogaster ashmeadi | reverse complement strand
TGTATTTGGGAAGATTTTGGGAAATTTCTATGCGGGTACCTGCGCTCGGCGCCGCGCCGTTCGGAGCGCGTCAGTTTAATGACTCCGTACGGACACTTAGACTTCGAATTTCGACTCACGGCTTTGGGAACATTTTCTTCAGATGTTAAATGAATTTTCTAAGCAATAAAAAAAAATGAAAAAAAATGACCGTTTACTTGACCCTCCCCCCTTAAATATTGGCCAGTTGAGTCGTAACAAATCTCTTCTGTGGTACATTTTTAACTGTAAAGGAATATGCTAATCAGATGCAAGAGCTCACTGAGCCCTCAGAGAGCAATTGTGCTTCTGGATGCCTCCATTTTCTTTCAATTTCAAACAGCATGTGATTACAAGCATAATATTACAAAGCAATTTTTTAAAATTCTCATTTTAATGCCAGAACCCTGCGGCAACCAGTTACAGATTTTTGTTAATTGCATTCGCCGAACAGCATCAGTATAGAAACGACCGAACAGCATCAGTATAGAAATTGTACTTCGGACGAATTAAGACGAATTTTCGATAACGTCGAAAATCTCAAGTCCGACGTATAGTTGCGCTCCGGTTTCTCGGCCCTGGCGCGAATTTATCTGCAAGAATATCTGTGCCGCACACGCATCGTTAGAATTTCATTAGGAGCATGTGTACGCGCGGTCGCCTCTCCTCGCCGCCCCGGTTACATCCTTCATTTCCGGTCCTGGGCGTTTCCTGCGCCCGCGGCGGTAGATAGCGCGTGCACGCCGTTCCACATATATTTCCGGCATTCGTTCCCCGGCTTTCCGCTCGGAACGGAGCTGGAACACCCGAGGAATCACGCGTGCCTATCGCGATATGTGTGTGTATGTGTGCGCGCGAGCTCGGCGAACTTTGGCCGATACGTTACGCGAGAAATGACATCGTGCATTTGAGAACTTGCGCGAGAGAAAGAGAGATCGCGACGGGGGCTGTTCGCGACAGTCGCGGCGTGACCTACGAACGACGCACGTACCGATAAATAAATTACTTCGAACCGAACGAGAGAAGGGAAGAGAGATCATCGTTCCCTCGCGGTCATCGTTCCTCTTCTGTGGAGCGCGACGCTTCTTGCTCCTCGCGACGCCGCGCTGGAAGATATCGCTGAAATTTCGAACTTCCTTCCTTTTCCTCACGTAATGAAACAACGGGCCAAACGCACGACGATCGTTCGAATTTTAGAATTTCAAACCGGGCGAGGCCACGTAGATGCGGGGGATGATTCATAGCGCCTACCAGGCCGCCCCCAGGCGCGAGTTACCTAACTTGAATTTACGGCGAAGGGGGCCCCCGGGCAAATCGAACAAGACAAACAAAATAGCGGGGCGCCGAAACGCGATAACTCGATCCGCGAAAAGTTTCTGTAACTCTCTCTCTTTCTCTCTCTTGTAGGAGGCGAGTCTCGCATGGAATACTCGAGTCGGATGTTCGGCGCGATGTTAGCACAGCGGGAGCAGGCGCAATCGGTACGGCTTTTCGAGAAGCTATTTTTATCGCATCCTCTCTCCGTAAACTCCGCTCTCGCGCGGGCGGCATGTGTTATCTCTCCCGCGTGTTGGACACGTTTCGGAGCTCGACATCCGCGCGCGGCACGTCCGCTCGAAGTGTTCGCGACGAGCGGGACGGATCTTCGAGAGGGTAACGGAGTGCGGAGCGCGAAGTGAGTTTGTTGTACGCAGAGTTCGAGAGAGAGGAATGAAGCGTCGCGCGAGGCGAAGATAGACGCGCGCACTGTGCATCCGAATAGCTCGAGTGATCGGAGAGGAAAAGGAAAGTTCGTCCTCAAAACAAGGCAGGCTCTTGATCCTGCTTCATCGAATCGCTTTTTCTTCATAAAATGGCAACAACTTATTAACTATTAATAAATAAAGTAGCAACTATTGATACACTACTAACAACTATTAATATACTTTATACTATTAATACTTTATATTATGCACTATTAATACTATAACTATATACTATATATTATTAATACTCTAACTATATGTATGTATATATATTTTTTTAAATACTGTATGCTATATGCTATTGACACTATATACTATAAACTATATACTATTAATACTATAGCTAACTAATATACTATCTATATTATACACTATTAATATTTTATATTATACACTATTAATACTATAACTATATACTATATATTATTAATACTTTAACTATATATGTATATATATTTTTTTTTCAATACTGTATGCTATATATGCTATATACTATTAATACTATAAACTATATACTATAATATAATATTAATACTATAGCTAACTACTATACTATCTATATTATACACTTATATACTATTAATATTTTTACATCTCAAAAAATAGTTTTTTCTTTTTTAAACTTTTACACGCAAGGAGAGAAATATATTTGGTTAACCAATTACAAAGGCTTAAATCTATGAATTTGGAAAACAAGCGGACCAATTCTTCTAATTAAGCACTGGCATTGTTTGTCCACTCAATGTTTTCGTTTGTCCATTCCTTGTTCTCGTTTGTCCTCCAAATAAAATGGAAAAAGGAGGAGTAATTAACAAAGAAGAAACTTCACGCTAGAAAATGCAATCAGAAGTGCTCAGGGCAGTCACTGTCTAATTTTTTATGTTGATTTGTTAATAACTCGGTTCCACTGGGTGAACAAACGAGAATAATGAGTGGACAAACGATTCCAGTATGTAATTTAAAGGAAACGCAGTCAAAGTTGTTCTTAGTGACAATTGCTCGTTTTTTAATTTTGTTTATAACTCTGTTTTGCGGGGTGGACAAACGAAAATTTTGGCTGGACAAATGTGGACAAATCGTGGACAATCGTATCCCGCTTCGCAATTAATGAAAAATGTTCATGGGAGTGCTGATGTCAAATTTTGTCTAATTTTTCAATTTGGCCATAACTTTCTTTTGAAGAGTGGACAAACGAAAATGTTGGGTGGACAAAAGTGGACAAATCGTGGACGAACGATATATTTTTATATCGTTTATATCGATTTTATGTATATGCTTATTTTTTACAATGGCGTAGTAGTTTAATCTTAAGCTATCTAGCCCTTCGTAACTTTTGAATGGTTGGAGCAAAAAAGAATTTTTGGTAGTAAAAAGTAACAAAAAAATTGCAAATAATTTTAGTATTATTAATTTTTTGCTTTGACTTATGCTATTTTTTACAATGCGCAATGGCGTGGTAGTTTAATCTTAAGCTATCTAGCCCTGTGTAACTTTTGAATAGTTGGAGCAAAAAATTACTTTTGAAAACAAAAATAGCAAAAAATTAGCAAATTAATTCCATATATAACTCATTATGTTGTGATAACTTGGCTTAGATAGCTTAATATACGGGCTGACTGATCCGAAAGAAAGAAATTCCTCCGACCATGTCTTGTTACCGCGACAAGGTCTAACGCGGTTTTGGAATATCCGTTTGTTGCTCTTTGCGGGATAATGCTCAAAGGGTACCTTTCGCGTTTTAAACGCGGGATTTGCACGGGAATAATAGAGGCCACTATGCCCGCGAGACTTCCCGAATAATTTAATTCGCGCTCCTTCTTGCAGCGCGGGAGAGGAACTTTTCCGGTATATGGCAGTGGTTAGTATAACCCCAGCCGTTTCACGTTGCGCTTTTAATCTTCCTGCCGAGGTAGATAGACGCTATTGCGTGTTCTATCGGCTCACTTCGCTCCCACTGACATTATGCTAATTAGGTTAAAAGCCTTCGAGGGAAGGAGAGAACACGATTGTGACACATACACCGCGCTCTTCGTTTAATCGGGCCGGCTGAGAGCGACAATATGAAGAGCTTGAATATTCATACGGGAGTCATCGGCCGTTCCTATTTCCAGCGTATCGCCTCGCAAATTTTACACGATGCACTTTTCGCTGCCGTTCAAGCAACGTCCCTGAATGCGGACATTCAATACAAAAGGAAAGAAACGTTTAACAAATCGGAGTGCTTTTAGCAGATTAAAAACACTCGACTTCTAATTAAAGTCACGGAGCCTCACGCGCAATTCCAATTAGGTGCAGCAGGATTCACCGTTGTGCGAAATTCGAGAGAGAGAAAACGCTTTGAGTAAATACTGCGCATTCCCGTCTAATGCGATTCACGCTTTTTCATCGCCCGCTGGAGGATTCATTAAGAGCCCGGCCTCGTGGCAAACTTTCGACGAAGAAATTTTGGTTTCTCCGCAGAATCTTCGTCGTTTATTTATATCGATGTAACGTTTCCCCGCTTTAAATCGGCGGTCTGTACCGTACTCCCCGCGACTCGCGTTATCGTACGTTTTGCAGGCTTTTACACAGGTTTGCCCTTTATCAAGATTCGTCTACAACTCTACAAAATGCGAAGTAAGAAGTAAGAGTAGATGTAAGAGAAATAACCTTTCGGTGTAAGGGAGCTAATAAAGTAAAGGCGTAAGCGAAATCAATTATTTTCATGTATTAATTATTATTAATTATTAATTATTTTTATTTCTTACTCCAACTTCAGCCCTTACTCTTACGCTCGGCTAATCAGAGCGCAATCGGTCTCAATACTACAAATATTTAAAAAATTTATCTTTTACTTCTTACTTCTTATTCTTTACGCCATGCTTACTCCGCGTATTGTAGACGACGCATCAATATAATAGCGAGAAGTGTATACCCGTATAACTCAATAGTTTTCGATCGAGACGGATATAGAATGCGAGCGAATTTTCATTCCTCCAGCGATAAGCGCGACGATGAAAAGCGCGTGAGTTTATCGCGGTCAATTAAATGCATCATGCAAGCGATAGCCGAGCTACATTTGCAACGTCACGAGTCGCGGGGCAAGTCGTGTTATTCTGAAGCGTGCACGCGCTTCAGATTCGCATATAGTCGAGAGGTGTGTCGGGGGCTTGTCTTGAACGCAACACGAAAACTCAAACTGCTCGTCCAGATTGAGAAACAACGGAACTTCACGAGTTGCATCTCCAAACCACATCTACGAGCGCGCGTTAAGTAACAATTGAAGTTGATTTATTAGCGTATTACGTCAATAAATGTAAGCAAGAGAATATCTATTTTTATTAAAAACATAATGATAGTATAATATTAGTATAAAAAATTTTTATATAATAAAAATTGCAATAAGGAATTAGGCAAAATATAAATTTACTTGTTTACTAAAAATATAATAATAGTTATTAGTATAAAAAATTTTATACAAATTTTGATAATGATATATTAATTTAAAGAATTAAAATATAAATTCATTTGTTTTAAAAACAATGATAATATTACTAAAAATTTTTATAAAAATTACAATAAGGAATTAAGCAAAATATAAATTTACTTGTTTATTAAAAACATAATGATATAGTATTGGTATAAAAAATTTTATCAAAATTTTGATAAGAATGATATATTAATTTAAGGAATTAAACAAAATATAAATTCATTTGTTTCAAAAACAATGATAATATTACTAAAAAATTTTATAAAAATTACAATAAAAAAAATATATTAATTTAAAGAATTAGAGACAAAATATAAATTCACCTGTTTATTAAAATATAATGATGATATTAGTAAGCAAGAGAATGACGTAAAAATTCAAATTAGTCTCTGTGGGAATTAGAATTATTTTGATCAGGCGCTGATAAAGAGCCACATTGCCGATAGATGCTATTGCTGCACGGAGAAAATTTTATATTAAAAATTACTATGTATGGCAGTAGCCGTGAACCATTGCTGGAATTATAAAAATTTTTACTATTGTTGTCACAAATGAGTTTAATAATTATTAATATAATAACATAGTAAAATTTTTTATAATTCCAGCAATATATGGTCCATGGTTACTGCCATACATAGTAATTTTTTATATAAAATTTTCTCCGTGTGAATGAGAACGCAACGACTGGTTTTCGGCGATTCTGGGAGAGAAAGGAGGCGATAAGCGACCCGTTAATTTCGTATAACTTATCAGCGCCCCCGAAATCCGCGATCGTGCGCGGCTATACGCGAAAGCGACCATTGAATGCCACCGGAAACCGGTTTAAGCGCGGCCGCCCGCGGGGGACACGCGCTCGGGTGTGTGCATTGCAAAATTTATGCATGCGCCGCGTGTGCGTCGACGTGTTCGTACAAAAGCGGCTGGAATTAATTGCCGTGATTAGACGACGCGTGTACAGAGAGCGGGATCGCAATCGGGACGGAAACTGGGAAATGACACACAATAGCCCGCGGATCTCTAATCTTCTTTCGGAAGCGATACGCGGCGTCATACATATCGGACGTACGTATCTCGTACATGCAAAAGCTTGCACGAAGTGTTTGCAACACGAGAGTTAAAATGGAAATTAGGTATACGTCATCCATATTATATTGCGGTCTTGCTCAAAAGCTGTTCCATTTGAATGCGAGAGCAGAGATTTGTAATATATGAGTCGCACCGGTGGGTCTTTCGGAATTTTTGTGGCGAGTCGCGAAAAATTTTAGAATGTTAAATGACACTTCGTTACTTCGCGTAGCGGTGTGAAATTAAAAGGTAGTAAAGTGGTGTAAATAAATAATTAATTTATCCATCGCCTCTTTTTCACAACATCCACTAAAGCTAATGGATCCCAGATGTTTGCCGTTTTAAAAAGTGGGTCGCGATTTATACAAGTTTGCGAAGCTCTGCGTTAGAGCGAGAGGCATAGAACGGTGTCCCAATTATGAAGAGGTAATTTCCAGCGATAGGAAATCTCTATATATTTAATATCTCTGTATATTTAATATCTGTGTATATTTAATCTCCGCATTAAGAGACGATAAGGGCTCAGACACAATGAGAGGAATAAGGAACAAGGAATTAAACATAGAGAATTGGGATGTGGAAGAAGGAAGAAGGAAAATATCTTCCTTCTTCCTTCTTCCACATCCCAATTCCCTATGTTTAATTCCTTGTTCCTTATTCCTTTCATTGTGTCTGAGCCTGAATGCTACCGTGATGAAAAGAAAATGACTGTATATGTTGCGCAATGGAAAAAAAATTGACAGCGCGGGGAACCGATATCGCTGTGAGCGCGATGGACTTAATAATCGCGTTAAATACTTAATATCTTCGATATAACGGAGTCCTTCACATCAGATCGTAATCCGTTTCACGCGGTAATGCGCTATAATGCGCAATTATGCCGCGTCTTTGACGATTTCATTTGGCTATTTATACGCTCGAGTGTAAAGGCGACCTGTCGTTTCGCGTTCTCCGTAAGCGTAAAACTCGCGCTCGCTTACGTGTCCCCCGCTAAATAAGGAGCGAACTGACGCTTTCGTTTCGCTTAGTTCGGTAACGCTCGCGTTTCGCGGAGTGCGAGAGATAACGGAGGCGAGATTCATCCCGCTCCTCGAGGATCCCTGATCCTTTGGAGGACACGCGCGGATTTTTATTTCAAAATTCAACTAGAAGGTAGACTTTTAAAGTTCGTCAACTGAAGAGGATTTCGGTAGAGATCGAAACCGGTATTGGGTATAATTGGAAATCGCAATTAAGTGTAATTATTTGTCAAATATAAATATGAAAGAAAGCCAATATCGGTCGCGGCGGATTTTGGTGCCTAATAATAATTATTTTGTGAATTTTCCTGCTCGTGCGAACTGCGCGCCGCATATTCGTCGGTCTTGAAACACAATCCTTACATTGAAGCCGGAATAATTAATTCACTTATTAAATTGACGAGCAATTCAATAATTTTTTATGCTAACAAGCATCTGAGATCCCCCCTTCCCCGAAAACTGTAAAGAAATTATTGCGTAATTATTTGTATCATAGAAATTGATTTATCACATGCACAACCGTGCTCCACACACTGAGAGAAAAAATATCTTGATACAAGAAAATTTTACTTAACACAAAAAAATTATTTGCTCGATGGGTCCTAATAATTTATATGTATTCTGTCTTAAAATTTCTTGATTGAAATATTTATAATATTTATAATTTTTAATTAAATATTTTTTTTGTTCTTGAAAATATTTACTGTTAGATTATTTTTATATATTCAGAATAATCAGATTTTTTAATATTAGAAAACAATTTAATTAAGTTTAATAATATTAGGTTTTTTATAAAATATTTATTTAAATGTAAAAAATGTAAAAGAGTTAACCCACGAGGTGCGATATATGGATATTAATTTCTATTTTTTTCTTTTACAGTTCAATTACAATCTTTGTGTGTAAAATTACATTCATGATTTTCTGTCTTTTTCTTTAAACTAAAATCCTAAAAATTGAGTCTAACAAATATGGTGGGAAAAAACGAATTGCCATTTTGAAAAGGCGGTATCACATACCACACCTTGTGGATTAATTGTAAGGATTAACGATCCAGTCACAACAGGATTTGTTTAAGGAGGTTCGGGTGCTTCATCGGGGGGAGTAGTGGGACGCGGGGATTTCAAGGAAAACTTAGCAACAGCGCATTAGCGTTCGAAGTATTGGGTTGATATTGCTCGCCGCGAAAAATTGTCTGTAGCTTTTTTGGATATAGCTGAAATAATAGATTCAAAAAAATCAATTGAAAAAAAAATCAAAAATCAAAAAATCAATTTCATGTTTAATAATTAACTTCTCTACGAAATGTGCGATAACCTACCCATTTCTTTCACTCATTTATTTGTAAATATATTAAGTTATATAAAGTGCATATTTTTCTTTTCTTATCATTTGCATTTTTTCTTGCATTATTTCATTCTGAAGTTGTGCACTATGTCATTTCCCATAAGAACCTATGCTAAAAAGTAAAATTTTTCGTGACCATGAAAAATTCCAAAAAAATTCACATAATTATATTTTGCATTGCAGAACAATATATTAAAATTTCATGAGGCTGGCTGCATTTTTTTGTAGCACCTGAACCTCCTTAATTATATCAGCTAGGAATGCTTTTCTGCGTATCTCACACATATAAGTATCGGAGTTTCTCTGAGCGCTATTGTCTCCGCTGTACGATGCTGACGCGATAAGATGCGGCACAGACGTCCGCAGTCCTCCCACCCGACGTCTGCGTTTTCGCACTAATTGGAATGCAATTGCGACGGAAATCGGTTCGACGGGCACGTACTCTGACGTGAACGGATTAAACGACGGTCAGCTCTATTTTGCGGACAAGTTCGCCCGCGGCTTTACGCCAGCGGAAAGTTAATCCGCTCCCGGAGAGAGAGAGAATCGGCCCCGTTTACTCGAACTCGATTTCGGATTACGTCCTTGGGAGCAGGAGGAGCAGGAGGAGGAGCGGTTCCTCCGATGACGTAACGGGAAATCCGCACTTTGTCAAACCCACGCGTATCATACATTAAGCCAAGAACGCTTTAATCTTCATCGCTGGAGAAGAAATCGGGAGGTGTAAATATATCTGGAGGAATAATATATTTTTCCTGAAATAAGTATAATATATTTTTCCTCCAGAAATGTATTTGTATACAGTCGACGCTCTTTATTCGCTATTCGCGATCGACTTATCTGTGACTATGTTTCTTTACTCACGAATTTAAATCAGGGAGTTTGTATGAAATATTGATATATTTAATATAATTTTTCTTGGAATGTATTTTATACACTACACATTTTTAACCGTTTTATATATTCGTGGATTCCGTATTCGCGGGTACGCGAATAGGGAGCGCCGACTGTATATTAAATATATCTATCGGTAAAGAGAATTTTAAACAGAAACATATTTTACATCGCAGAAGTTCTTGGAGCGTGAACGGTTTAAATGTACGTACGGAAGACTCCTCGACCGTGCAATATTCGAGATACTTTTCGGGAAGGCGTTCCTAAAGTTTTCGCCATATCGTTGAAGTCGCAGAGGGTATTTATTTAAAGTTAGAATTACAAACTCGGCTGCTCGCACTCGAAATAAACACACCGTATTAATCTTCGCGCGCGGGACATCGTTTTTAACTTTCGTCCGCGGGATTCTCTCGCTGGAATATGAAACGCGTACGTACAAAAGGAGACGGCTCGCCCATTTTACGACTCGAAATACAAGACGGAGAGGTAGGCTGTCCTTCTCTCTCTTTTCATGCAGGAAGAAGTTCTTCCTGTGTCTTTAAACGAGACTTCTGGCATGCATGGCTGCGTAGGTGCTAGGCCAGCACGCGTGCAACCCGATGCATAATGCATTCGAGTGCAACGAGTGCAACGAAACAATGCCGTGTGAGCAAATGAAAAGAGAGGGATGACTCGGAGGTGTTTCGAGGGTTGTCTCTTTATACCGAGCCTCGTGGATATTTTTTTTCCCCTCTAAAAGCTCGACACGAAGTTTTGACAATTATGGATTACACTTGGCTAAAAATTCGAGACCATTAATTAAAAATGTTTACTATGTACAATGAAATTAAACTTATACATTATAATTTAACATTTTTTTATTTTACTAATTATTTTATAATGAAATGAAAAATAATATAAAATGTTTGAAAGTTCTATAAAAAATATTTTTTTACCAGATGGAAAGCACTAAAGAGTATTAGATACTTTTTTGTCGAAGTAGCCACCTTTACATTTAACTACTTTTTTTTTACTAATTTAGGTAATCTGACTACAAGTTATTATAAATTAAGTTTATTAGTTTATTATTTAGTTTATATCTCAAGTTCATCATATTTGTAGAAAAAAGACTATAACAATTTTCTTGAAATTTAACAATGCTATGTTAACCACAACTGTGCTAAATATAATGCCTATTTACTTTTAAATTAACAAGAAATATTGAGCAAGGCGTGAATCCGATTTTAAGTAGTGTTTCATTGGAATATTCTTAAATTTTATATGCGGTCTCAAATTTTTGGCAGTGTATATGTATAATACCTTTTAACTTTACTATTTCTTATTTAAAACTATTTTCGCTCTAGTCTTTGTTAATTAATTTTTGCGCAGCAGGAATTGATCTGTTGAAGACTTCTAACGTATCAGAATCGACTTTGCGAATACTTTGAAAATGTGATTGAAAATGAAAGCCGCGGAATCGCGAATAGATAACGCAATTTTACTTTTAATTTGTTTCTAATACAAGTTATTTAAGCAAAATTTTAATTCGACGTTAAAACCAGCGAAATATTTAAGGTAGAAAAATCAGAAACCGCGAAAAGAAGATATCAAATCAAATCTAAACAAATTGTTAAGAAGAAAATAAATTCCAAAACAAAATCAAAGAATTCGTAGAATATACGGAGAGCAACAGTTCTAGAATATCATCGTAGAATAATATCTCGTATTTTCCTGTGGAATTCTAGAATATTTTGCTACGCGATACTTTTAATTTATTTTATTTTTTTAAACTATTATTCCGTCGAGTATTTCTTGGAGGTTAAAAAAGCACCTAATTAAGAACGGCAGATAATTATTCAACGAGTGCCGCTCGACCGACCAGCCGGTGCTCTCTGGTGATCTCCTCCGGATTAGCTCCGGATCCAGCTTAATGCTGGAGCTTTCTTTAAATATATTCTTCCCTCCGCAGTTCCACGCCGCTGCTCCTTCGCCCGGCGCGATATCCGAAGTCTAGACGAACTTTTGTGTAATATCGGAGCGGTCGGCCCTTTTGTACATTCAGACAAACGACGAGATCATTCCACCTTGAGAAAATCACACGCTTTTATCTCCGTTTCTGCTGCCATCGCGTGATGAGAAATGAGGAGAACGCGTCTCGCAGCCGCGCGCTGTCTAGCCGGCGCGATCGAAATTGCGCCACTATTTCCCGACGTAAGCCGTCGTAACTTTCGCCGAGACATTCGCGGGTTCCTTTTTCCGAAAGTGAAATAATCGAGGACATATACGAATCGATGGCGAAGAAGATAAACTTGCGTGTATATATTTCTTATAACAACAAGCCACGTAGATGCAGAGGAACGAAATGCTGCCGAGGAATGAAAAACGAATCTACGATCAAATGGCTTTCTCATCATTGAACGTAAGAGAAAAAAAAATCTTAATTCTGAAATAAATTAAGAATTAAAAAGAGGAGCTCCGCGGAACGATCCTCTCGCGTTTATTGCCGTCCGCGTGGTGCCGCGCGAGAAAAAAAAACGGACCATTTCTCTGGGCTCCCGTTTTCCCTGTATTTCTCACGAAATGAATCGTGCTACCGTTTATCGATGACGGCGCATTTCTTTTTTGCATGTAAATGGACCCAGCGCCTATATTCGTTGATTGAATCCAGGTTCCGCGGCCTCTGCCGAGGATAAATTTCGCGTTCGCCGAGGTCGGCACGCGGAGGTTCACGGGGCAGGGAACGAGAATCGATCGGTTAGGGGTGCAAGGCAGACAGGGAGAAAGCATAACGTGAGAAAGGAAACATCGGGCGCCGTCCCCTTTCCCCCCTGCCCGTTGTCCCCCTCGTTCGCTTACAACCGTAACGTTTCCAACCCCTTCTGTCTGTCGCACACGCGGGGTGGCAGGATCGAATAAAATTATTCAAATCGTCTTGCGCCGTTTCAATTCTTTTGAATCGAACGAAATGTGTAATAGACATTCCCATAAAAAAAATGAAAGTAGGCAACGTTCCGTTCCTTGGTCATTAATATACATATATAGGCTTCTGTTAAAAACAATCTCTCCCATGAAATCGCGTTTTATTTCAACAATCAGTTTTTCGAACAAAAATTATTCAAATTTCTTGCACCGTTTCAGATTTTTTGAACCGAATGAAATATGTAATGGACGTTCCTATAAAAAAAATGAAAGTAGGCAGCGCTTGCGGTTCCTTGGTTATTAATATACAGGGTGAGGCACTTAACTCGACCACCTTCAATTACTCGTAAACGATTTGTTATATGAAAAATTGTTTCAAACAAAAGTTATTTGACTTCGAGGGGGACATAAGATGGGTCAAACGAAATTTTTCTAGGTGGAGGCGTTTCGGAAATTTGAAGGTAACCTTTGATTTTTTTAATGAAATTATATGATTTTTTAAATATAATATGATGCCTCTAGTTATTTTGCACATAAAAGTATTAAGGTAAAGTTATCAAAAAATCAGTAGTTTGCGAGATATTTTATATTTTATTCTGATATATTTTGACATGAAATATAAAATATCATGTTAACTATTCATTTATTGATAACTGTACCTTAATACTTTTATGCGTAGAATAGTAGGATGAATCAATTGGTGTAAAGAAAATATATGGTTGCTTTTAAAAAAAATTATTCAATTGTGCAGTTACATTTTTGAAAAGCAACTATGTGTTTTCTTTACACCAATTGATTTTGATTGATTGAATTTGTTAGTTATTAATATAGACTTCTGTCAAAAACAGTTTTTTCTATGGAATCGCGTTTTACTGCAATTAGTTTTTTGAATAACAATTATTCAAATTGCCTTGCACCGTTTAAATATTTTTTAACTAAACGAAATATGTAATAGATGTTTCTATAAAAAATGAAAGCAGGCAGCATTCCCTTCCTCGGTTATTAATACTGCCAGCCAAAAGTTCGATACCATTAATTGAAAATGTCTACTATATGAAATGAAATCAAACTTACACTACCGCTCAAAAGTTTGGAGCATTTCTAAATTTTGACAAGAAAGTTTAATCAATTTTATTCACTAACGCTGTAAATGTACGAAAGTTTATATTGTTTAAATCTTAAATTTTATTCCAATAGTATACGTTCAAAAATAAAAATTGATATTTTTCAATAAAATAATTGTATTTGTAAAGAATCGTGTTTTTATCTAAAAACTATAGAGTGCTCCAAACTTTTTTGAGCGATACTGTATATATATATAAACAACATTATAATTTAACATATTTTTATAATTTTATTATTGTTTTATAATAAACTGAAAAATAATATAGGCTTCTGTCAAAAACAGTTTTTCCCATGGAATCGCGTTTTATTGCGACAATCAGAATTCGAAATACAATTATTCAAATCATCTTGTATCGTTTTAATTTGTTTGAACCCAACAAAATATGTAATAATAGACGTTCTCATAAATAAATGAAAGCCTATTAATATACAAATAGGCTTCTGTCAAAAAGAGTTTTTCCCACAGTTTTTTATTGTGTTTTATTGTGACAGTCAATTTTTTTAATAGACACGGTCAATACACTCAATTGTACGAGTGCACATCGCGCATTTAAAGCAATTGCCCCATGCGAAAATACTATCGCAGGCGCGAATATTTCATTTGAACATTTCCGGACGTGATCCGTAATTTGCCATCAAAATGTCGCGATTAAAATATTATTAATTATTCCTATTAAACAGCTCGGTGGAAAATGAATGGTTTCAATTTCGATACGTTACGCGGTTCCGTCTCGAGGAGTTAATTGAGTGTGGTGGGGGCTTTCTTGGTGCGAAACAGGTTCTTGCCTCGTCTCGTTTCTCGTCCACGGTTCGCGTATCATTCGGCCGTAATGATCGCCGTGGTGAATGGGGGG
>NJRQ01000007.1:1209026-1230657 GCA_003063805.1 Aphaenogaster ashmeadi | reverse complement strand
TTCAAATCCACCCAGAACATATATTTTTAATTGATCACCACCTCTCGGAAGGCAATGGCAAACCACTGAGAGTACCTTTGCCAAGACAGTCACCATGGAGCATGCATGGTGGTCGCAAACATCCATTAATGGATATGCATAAGAAGAAATCCCTCCCTTTCTTTTTTAAAAAGAGCGCCGCCGCGTCTCTCTCTCCTCTCTCGAAGTTGCGAACGGTCGCGGAACTTCATCCCGCGGTTCTGAGACGAAGTTTCAGACGAGCGGCAGATCGGGAGAGCCGTTCATCTCCATTAATTTCAAGCGGATTCCGCCTTTAACAGAATTTTAATTTGAGCCTCGGGAAGACCGTAACTAAGCAGTTGTCCAATTAAGAAAATAAAGGGAAATATCGGACCCGGCCCCGATTGCCTCTCGGCCGGCGGGTAAACGCGGAAATTTATCGCGCCAGTTCCCTGGCACGGAGTTAGATTTGCGGTCCCTTCGTCCCTGCGCTCGCGGGTCGACGTGCCGAGCGATCTTTTGTTACATCCACGCACTCACACACGTGCACGTGTATCGGTCGACGTGTGACAGTCGGATTTGTGGCTTTCGGCGAAAACCGTTTCCGCGTTTTCTCGCGCAACACATTTTCCCACACATTCCAAGAGAGAGAGAGAGAGAGGGGGAGAGAAAAAGAGAGAAAGTGGGATCGGTGATAGCGATGGTCAGGAATGGTCGTGTGGCAATTTCGTCGCGCGTAACGCAATTATACGCTAACGGTCCCGGGCATGTAATCGAATCGATTCACGATACGCCGCGGGAATGTATTTATAATTTATCGGAGCGAGAGAACGAGAAAGGGAGAGAGAGAGAGAGAGAGAGAGAGAGAGAGAGAGAGAGTGTGAGATAGAGGGTGCGCTTTCTTGCAGAACGCACGTCTGATAGCGGAAACGAGTACCGGCGACTGAATCGTCAACGTTTTATCAGAATTTTCCGACGCCGCGGCGTAAGATAAAAATCCTCGGCTCTCGTCCATCGGTAAAAATCATTAAACGCGTAAAGGTTGCGAGAAGCCCGCACCGCAAAAGATTGCGATACGGTTATTTATCCCTCGGCGCGATAATAAACGCATCCGCCGGAACCTCGCGATGGGCGAGGTCGTCGAACCTCCCGTCGTGTTAGGATTATTAATTATCGCATTAATGGACAGCGCGCTAATCTATCTTGCTAAACGGAAGGCCGTCTTAAGTTAATATCGTTTTACCTCCGGGCAGGATCGCGCCAAGTTGGTAACGGTGAGGAACGATTAAAGTCTCGGAAGGAGGGCCATCTAGCAGCCTGGCAGCCTCCAGAAGAGGCGCCCGACCCAAAGATTGACACTGAGCGAATCAATTAGACGGTTAGTTGGACCGGCTAATTACGACGAGGATCGTGGGGAGGGACGGGGAGAACTTTTAAATGGGTCTTCTGCGGGAGACACGAGATACACTGCGTGATGTATTCAAAATTGCTCGCGTAAACGCGAGCTACGTATTTATACGCGGGAACGAGAGTTCTCTGAATTTACTTTACGAACTACCATATTACCGCGTCTATCCTGTTGCAAATACGTATTTCGCCGCAGCTGTGCAATTTGCGTTGGAGTAAGTTCAACGAGAGCACGCGGAAAGAACGGCCTTGCTGAAGTATCTAAAAATTTGGCCAGATATACACATCTGAAAGTAATTTTGTTAGACCATCAAAAACCTAGTTTTTACACCAATTGTTTGATATGCGTATTAAATAGTAAATAACTAATAAATTAGTTTAATCATTGGCTGATCAGCTGAAATACACTACTTGATACGTGTATCAAACGATCGATGTAAACTAGGCCAAAAGTAACTGTGTAGGACTCTCAAGCATGATGATAATGCTACGAAAATTTTTGATATCCTAGCAATTATTTTGGGCGTCCCACATAATTATATCTTTGATGGTCAAACAAAATTAGTACATAATTATTTTGATGATCAGACAAAATTTTTAGATCTATATCTGGCCAAATTTTTAGATATTTCAGCAAAACCATTCTTTCCGTGCACCTTGTGTGTTTTATCGCTGTATAAATTAAAATTTTTCCGTATATTCCGCTTGTTTGAAGGCGATTTTATCGCGCACGGTGAACCTGCAACGAGAAATTAATTCTACGTTCATCGTTCTACGTATCGTTTTAAGCATTAACAGCTGACGATGCTTAAATTGATGCAAATATATCGCGGCTAGCTGATTCAATATCCCAATTTTTTTGGTCGCTAAATTGTCGTAACGTTGGAGAAACAAGAAGGAAAAGAGTTTCCTTTTGTTCCAGATAGCATGCAAGGACGCGAAGCGCATTGTTCGGCGGTTACAAGGCGATGAGAAGCCTGAATGGAGTCAGAGGAAGCCTCAGAGCCCCCTGGGGCTGCCACCGATGTTCCGTTGACAGAGCAACGCAGCCGGGTCAATCTTGTCACTGCACTTAAGCCGATCTGAGCCGCCCACCCATCTCGCCATTTACACCAGATCTGCATTTAGTCGCCGTACTCCGGAGTGAGGGAGAGACAGAGGAGAGAACAGCTTATCCGATCAGATATCCGATCAGATACGTCCAGGCGACCTGAAACGCGCACGGATTGAAACCGATATAGTGAAACCCATGCCAAAGATCTACTTACGCCAATCGATTTACGCTAGAGAACCCCGATAAGCTCGATCGCGCGATCCCGAGAAGCGAATCGGAGGGATCTTCGTCTCGTGACAGGCAACCGGAGAGGAGACATCGGAGACACCGAGATGGCGGCGCCGGTGATCGAGAAGAAGCGCTTTTTCTGCCGGGAATGGGCCTTCACGAAGCTGTCGCACTGCCTGGAGCAGCGGCCGCAATCGAAGACGTGCGGTGCCCTGATCGTGGGTGGGCCGGGAAGCGGGAAGACGGCTCTCTGCGCCGAGTTGGCGTGGCCGTCGAACGGCGCCTCCGCGAGGCATCAGCGGTCCCTGAACCGCCGTTTGTTGGCCCGGCACTTCTGCCAGGCTAGGAGCGAGGCCTCCCTGTCGCCCGCTCAATTTGTGCGATCTCTGGTGGCCCAGCTGCTCCAGGCGAGCTGCTCGGACGGCGTTCACCATCGAGGGTCGTCCGCGCCCATTTCGCCGGCGACGTCCGCAACTGCGGCCGCGACCACAACGATGCTCACGGCGACAACGACAGCGACGACGACGACGACGGCGACGACGACGACGGCAGCGGCAGCGGCGATGCCTACGACGACGACGCCGACGACGACGACAACGATCGTCCCGACCGCGCCGCCTCTCACGTCCAGGGAGGCCGTCGCGGAGGCCTATGCCGAGAAGCTGCGAACCGATCCGGAGATACAGGCCGCATTGCAACCGGACGTCCTGGACCGAGATCCGGACGATGCCCTGAAGAAGGCCCTGCTGTTCCCGCTGCTGGAAGTCGAGCCGCCGAAGAATTGTCTCTTCCTGCTGGTGGACTCTATCGACGAGGGCCAGACGTTGAATCCACCGCAGACCGGCACCAGGGACTCGCGAAAAGAGAACGACAATGTCAGTCGTACAATAGCTGAATTGCTGGCTAATCATCACCATCTGTTCCCACAGTGGCTCTTGTTAGTCTGCACCGCTCGACGGCAGAGTAAGACCATCTCGCGCATGTTCACCGGCTTTCGCAAGATCTCGCTAGACGATCTGAGAAAGTCCCAGGTCGTCAGGGACGTTCAGCAGTACATTCTCGCGCGGCTGGATCAGGAAGACGCGCTCAGGTAACGACAGAACTCTCGCTAATTGTCGTGCATCTAGGACAGTTTAGCTCTCATCAACAATTAGTAATCTTCATTGTATTCTCGAACGGATTTTTTAAAAAATAAAACATTAAAACTTGTCGATACATTTTATTAAAACATATCAATTAAATTGATATATTCGCGTTAACTTTTCCATCAACAATTATTTTTGAGAAAATGATTAATTGAGAAAGTAAAGAATAAAAGACTTAATTCTTTTACCGAGGGAAAATGCATATTAATAAATGAATATATTAAACTTACTTAGTTACACGTTATAAATAGCACACAAAAGTTTGCATTAGTCTATTAACAACAGGGATATTCAAAACTTACGTTTCACTCGACGTGCTTGTCACTCGTGAGTAATCGTTCCGCTAATATTTCTATAAACTACTTTCGCAGGCAGCACATCTCGCGCGACACCGCCGAGATGCTGAACCAGCTGCACATAAAGAGCAACGGCTGCTTTCTGTACCTGGAGAAAGTTCTCGACGGCGTGGCGGAGAACTTTATTGTTCTGCGCGAGGTGCGGGAGATACCGGGCACGCTGAACGGCCTATACCTCTGGCTCTGCCAGCGACTCTTCAGCAGGAAGCAATTCAGCAAGGTGCAGCCTCTGCTCAACGTCATACTCGCCGCCAAATTGCCCATCACTCAGGAGATCCTGTACGAGAGCGTGAAGACGGCCTGCGTCGGCATCACCGTGGAGGACTTTAATCGCCGGCTCCATTTGCTGCGCCGGGTGATATCGGTCTCGCGTGCCGGCGCATTGATGCTCTTTCATCACAGCTTCGCCGAATGGCTTCTGGACGTGAAGCACTGCACCCAGAAGTATCTCTGTTCGGCCACCGAGGGCCACGCCATGCTGGCGGCCTACTACACTCTACGCGGCCCCGAGCTCAATCCCGACGAGATCTGCGTGCTGGCGCAACACCTGCAACGCGCGATAACTAGCATTCCGGTTAGCACCACGTTGGACGTCCACACTCTTCAAGTGCTCTGGATGATCGGTAGTAACGCGCCCATCGAAGGCTGTTATCTGGATAGCTCCGAGTGCATTCTTTGGCCCAGGCAGGATGTTAAGCTCCTGAGATTGCTGATTGACGCCGGCGCTAGGCCCTCCGAAAAAACTGTTGACGACGACGCTAGCAAAGATGCTATTTCTTCTAGTCAGGTAGTGTTGTTTTTATTATTTTTTATTTAAAAAAATTCGTAAAAATGCGTAAAGGCAGGAACATACAATTGCTAATCGATGGAATAAATACGCATTCGAGACATTCAGCACACGCTTAATATTTTATTTAAGACAAACGAGCGGTTGAAGTTTATTATGAATATGAATCGATTTTTGAAAGTCTTTCAGGAAACTGTAATAAATATATTATAGTAGTAATAATCTAATCTTTAGTTTTGATAGAAACATGTAGGTCTCAGGAAACTATGATAAAATAAAAATTTCGGGGTCAGCATACTTTTTTACGATAAGAGAGAACAATGCGGCCCACAGAGAATTCCATACATCATTAAGTCGCATATGTCGTCAATATATGATTCGTCATGCGCATTCGACAATGCTATACCGTAGTCTACTAATTGTACTGGAAAATATTCGTAAAATTAGAAATTTTGTAATTGCAATTTGCAGTAATGAAGAAAAATTTTATTTCGCATTTTCTATACAAAGGTTTCGCAAGATGTGAGCCCTATTGAGGAATCTCCGAGTGAACCGTTAACAGAGCTTCTCGGTGAAAGCGGAGATATCAATCAAACAGACTCTTACGGACGAACGGTGTTGCACACTTTAGCCGCCGATGGCAATGCATCTCTCCTAGAGTTGGCGCTTGCAGCCTGTCCCCAGGTACACAAACTATTCCCAAAATACAATTTTTAGTTAATTAGAGCGCTACGATAGATCTAAGTAACCAAACATTCTAAAATTACCATTAATTATATATCTAAGTTTCCATTTATTATATTTTAACAAAGAATTTTTTTGGGGGTAGATGTAGTTGTCTATTTAAAAAAATAAAATATCAAATCTGTCTGTTTTTTTTTCGTGTAATATTGTTGAAATAGCTTGATGAAGTTTTGAATTTACGTAGGCAAAATTGGAAGCAGTCGACCGTAATGGACAAACACCACTGAACTTGGCCGCCAGGCACGGTTACGCGGACGTGGTGCGTGTTCTTCTAGCTGCCGGTGCGAGGGCGGATCACGCGGACTGTGACGGCTGGACCGCCCTCAGGGCTGCTGCCTGGGGAGGACACACTCAGGTATAATTAGATTAAGTGGCGAATTTCTAAGAACACATGCAAGCCTCATTAACTCTGCGTTATACATATGTAAGAGATACTCTCATTGAGTAAGACCATTAAATTGCAAGTCCTGCGAGTCGTAAATGAAACAGGTGTTTCTCACGAGTTTTTTTTTTCAGGTGGTCGAACAACTTCTGAAGCACGGGGCTATGGTAGATTGCGCGGATTGGGATCAACGAACTGCGTTAAGAGCCGCCGCATGGGGCGGCCACGAGGATATCGTTAAGGCTCTTTTGAAACATGGCGCGGATGTTAACAGAACGGACGACGAAGGTAGAACCGCTTTAATCGCAGCGGCGTATATGGGTCACAGCGAAATCGTGGAACATCTTTTGGATTTCGGTGCTGAGATCGATCACGCGGACAGCGACGGCAGAACCGCGCTCAGCGTCGCCGCGCTTTGCGTTCCTGCCAACCACGGATACGCAAAGGTACGTTCGTCCGACACACGAACATCAATTAGACGAGTCTTATATTAACACTAGACGTAGACCGAGCGGTCATATTTGACCGTTCCCATTTTTGTTTCCTCATAGAGGAAGCTTTGTTTTCGTAAAAAAAAATTTTTTTTCTGTCGCTGCCAATGTGTTTAGAATGTTCTAAAACGTCGAAAAATCGCATTTTTTAAAAATGTCCGTATGTGTGTATGTATGTGTGTATGTGCCAAATTTCTCGAAATTTCTATAACTCCAGAATTAATCAACCAAATCTTATCGAATTATATATGAAATAGGGGTAGAAAAGACTGACGAATACAATAGAATTAGAAAAATTGCCAATACTAACCTTTAAAGGCTACATCTCAAGTCTCAATAATTGAGACTTTTTACAAATTGATGTTCTTTGACAATTTAGTATTAATTATTGGTAACTTTTCTAATTCTATTATATTCTTCAGTCTTTTCTACCCCTATTTTTTAGATTAATGTAAATATTTTTGCATAAAAGATAGGATCTTGCAATTTTTTGATTTTTTTATGTATTATGGAGTTAATAAAAAGTTAAAAAATTTCAAAAACGTATCTTTTGCTCAAGAAATAGAATATTAATCCGAAAAATGGAAATAGCCAAAAATATCGCTGGGTACTTTTAGTGTTAAATTGCCATAAATCGCATTGCACTATCGTCACCATCCGAGAATTCTTGAATCCATTGATAATTTACTAATACAATTCTCTTCTATAAATGTGGCGAAAATAATTTTGATTAAAATTCTCAATATATAATAAGTAAGATTTAATATTAGATGTGTTATTAGATACATTACATTAAACATTATATCAAATAATAATGTATTTTATATGTTAATGCATATTATAATTGTATATTGTATGTTAATTCTCTGTCGCAGGTAGTCACGATACTTTTAGAGCGAGGTGCCACTGTGGATCACGAAGACAAAGATGGCATGACTCCGCTGTTAGTCGCCGCGTTCGAGGGTCATCGCGACGTTTGCGATTTGCTTCTGGAATTCGATGCGGATATGGATCATTGCGACGTCACCGGGAGAACGCCTTTGTGGGCGGCCGCGAGTATGGGACACGGATCGGTCGTCAAGCTCTTGCTATATTGGGGCTGTTGTGTCGACACTATAGACAACGAAGGCAGGACAGTTCTCAGCGTGGCCGCTGCCCAGGGCGGCACGGACGTCGTGAAGCAATTGCTCGCCAGAGGTACATTGTTAGAATTAGTTTAACTGGCGCGAGCATATTGTGCCTGATCTCTCTCTTTCTTTCTCTCTGTGTCTCTCACTCCCTCTCTCCCTCCATCATAATTGTATAAAGAGATGTAATTTCCACGTAAGGCCTAGACGAGCAACATAGAGACAATTCTGGTTGGACCCCACTACACTATGCGGCGTTCGAGGGTCACATCGACGTTTGCGAGGCGTTACTGGAGGCTGGCGCGAAGATTGACGAGACGGACAATGATGGAAAGAGCGCTATTATGCTCGCGGCGCAGGAGGGGCACACGTCATTGGTGGAGCGATTGCTGAAACAACACAGCGCGCCTATAGATCAGCATGCCCACGATGGTAAAACTGCTTTAAGGTACTGTGCTGATAATAATTAATGATTTTACTATTATATACTTTATTATTTTTAAGCTAATGTAAGTTTTTGGATTAGTCAAGAAAGGGCTGTGAACGTCTTTATAGACTATAATCTAAATAATTATAAATAATTTTAATAATTAAACACAAGTTAATATTTGTACATTTGATATCTTTTAGGAAAGAATGGCTATTTTTTAATATAGATTTAGTTATCTATTGTACACTTTAATAATAATTAAATGAATTAAACCATTCTCTAAACAAATAGGAATATAAATAAGATTACCGATATTTTTTATGTCTCGTATTTACAGGCTCGCGGCTCTGGAAGGACATTACGATACCGTGAAGATATTGTTATCTCATAATGCTGATGTTAACGCAAAGGATGCTGATGGAAGGAGCACTCTCTATATACTCGCATTAGAAAACAGATTAGCTATGGCAAGGTTTCTGTTAGAACACGCGAATGCGGACGTAGAAAGTAGAGATTCAGAAGTAAGTAATTGTTAATCGCGTTGAAAGATGTTCAATAATTATTTATTATTTTAATATCTAAAATAACTCGCGTTTTACACATAATACGCCTGAAAATCAATAATTACTGCATTATGTCTACAGGGTAGAACATCGTTACATGTAAGCGCCTGGCAGGGACACGTAGAGATGGTAGCCTTATTGCTAACCGAGGGTGGAGCTAGCGTAAACGCTTGCGACAATGAAAATAGAACGCCGCTTCATTCGGCCGCTTGGCAAGGACACGCAGCGATCGTCAGGCTGCTTCTGGAACATGCTGCCACTCCTGATCACACTTGTAATCAAGGTGCAACGGCCCTAGGTACATTAATCATGATTAATCACTCTTTCTATAACTATATGATAAAAAGTACATCTGCTGTATAAAAATATTTTCTTATAACGTGGTTGTATAAAACTTTGTTGTATAAAAGTTTGTATAAAACTGGGACATGTTAGCTGATAGGAGAATGCAATTTGCAGGTATAGCCGCTCAGGAAGGACACGAGCACTGTGTCCGAGCGCTTTTGAACCATGGAGCCGATCCCAATCATTCCGATCACTGTGGACGGAACGCCATTAAAGTAGCCGCTAAAAGCGGTCACGATACAGTTGTTAGGCTATTAGAAGAGCATTCTGCGAATCAACGCAGTTTAAGGCCCGGCATCAATGGAGGTTAATTGATATTATCATTTTTTGTTAATTTATCAAATTTGAACATATTCAGAACATTGTTATTTAGAAAGAAGATACAGAAATATTGCTCTTCTCACTTCCCTGCGGGAAATACCAAAATTCAAATCAAATTCTGGAATTATTTGAATAGAATTTCGCTTCTCTTGATATAAAAAGAAATCGTACAATTATTATTTATCGAAATTTTCCTTTTGATATGTTAGTCGAAAGTTGAAACAATAATGTTACTTTATGTAATTTCCAGGTGGTAGCAGTAGTGCTACTTCTGTCACATCCAATTCGACGGCTGAGACTAAACCTTCATCGGCAATTCTGAACCCTCTGTCAACGCAATATAGCCCAGCAGAATCACCAGATTCGACGAAACGACGCAGTTGCGTTTCTCTAGGAAACAATTCGAGCAACAGCAAATCGAGCAGTAATTTAACCGGCAGCACTAAGAGCGATCAAGGAAAGTTTAATCAAAACTCGATGGTTAATTGTCAGGTAATTATAAAATACATGGCAGCATTCTGCGACGCTCATTGGATGAAATTGAAACAATTTACTTCATATTATGATTAATTATATAACTATTGTAAAATTTATAAATTATTTAACTTTCTTATGTTTTGTAAATTATTTAATTCTTATAAAACGAAATCTACATTGTATATTTTTCATAATTTCAGACACCATTATCTTTCACGCAACAACTACAGCAATGCTCAAGAGGAGCAAAGAGTCGACCACTCAGCAAATTATTGTCACCTTTGAAAAGCGAGCCACAGAGCCCGATATACGCCTCACCTCCGCACTCTCCGTTAAGCGACAGCCTTATTCCTTACTCACCTACAAACACGAGTCCACCTAGTGCTCAAACGGCAGTTAAAGTGATACAGAGTCAGCTGGGCGTATCGCTGCTAGCAAATCCAAATATGCCGTACAAGACGCAGATAGGATACAATCATACACCGGTCATTTACGAGCCTATCAACATCAAAACTGAGATTATCGATAGGAATAATATTAGCAAGCCGTTCGAATTAACGAACGAAATGTTAGGCTTGAACATTGGGAAGGATAAGGAGAATGGGCATGAGGACAAACGAAATTCGGCCGACACGCATTTTACGCGAGACACTCATATGAGAATAATATTGGGAAATAGCGGCGCTGGCGTTGGTAGAAGCGTCAAGCACGTTTCGGATCACATACCTGGAAGGTAAGTTGATCAGAAATAAATTATATACACAAGTTATAAGCACTATACTAACACATTCTAATTATGTTTATCACAGCATACTAACATTTTCTCATCGTGAAATGTTTTTGTTCATCCACGAGACACGACATCAAACTACATTTTAGAGATCGCAAATTATTTCCGGGCACACGTTCACAAGACTCAGCGAGTGTCAGTCAAATATCATGTACATTTATCTTATGTTTCACATGTGCACGTCATCCACAAAAGTCATATGTACATAATTCCATCTTGTCAATCGAAATTAAAGCATACTTATTACCTTAATTTTTTTCAATGCAATTCTTTAGACTTTGCAGAAATCACAATGGTCGTATAAGGAAGACACACCGCTTCATGAGCGATAGGCTTTCCTTCCTTTTTCAACCCTCCCGAGCGAAAAAAGATAGAATATGTAGTCAAGGAGGACATACGACAATGTTAGACATATTTATCATGCTATGTACCAATTGGTTATTAACATCGTTTACTTAAAATGTATTGCTGATCAGAGGCAAAGACATGTATTAACGATAACTTTTCTTTTTTTTCTAAAATCTTGATATGTTATTACTTTTCTTTTATATTTAACTTTTCACGTGAGCTCTTCGACAAAACAAAATAATATACATGTATGTTATTTATAAGCACGTTTCGTATAAAGTGCCACGTATATTTCATTTCAGTGCAAGTAATGTAAAACCAAAGCGTAATGGCTTGGTGTCCAACCCAGCCATGAGATTAGTAGCGGGCGTTAGAAATGGAATTGAGAATGCTACAAATAGAAATAAGCCTATCACAACGCGTGTAAATGGATTCCAATGGAAGGCAGAGGCGCGCAAGGAAACACCCTTGTAGGGACAGGTATTGTCTACTATTTATTTGTATTCCTTAATTTTATTCCGTTTGGTACTTGCAATAATCGCTGTAAATTTATAAGCAACAGCAAATGTCTCAGTATCATTCTAAATTGTCTAAAAAGTATTGCCACCAAGTATAGCTCGCATTTAAGTTTGCATTTAAACTTATTTGCCGATTTACTAGCGTCATTATAAAATATTTTTAAATCTTAAGATTTATATTTTACTATTTTTTAAATGAAACATATCACGAGATATTTTTTATTAATCATCTGTTGTTAAATTTCATATAATGACGCAATAATAATTAGACAGTCTATACTAATAGATATAATTATATAAACACGATTATATGAAATATAATGAATTAATTTTTGTCTACTGTTGCAGGCTGTACCCTATGGATTGTCTCGGCGAAGAGCCGCAAGCCAATACCGTGGATGGCGATCTATCGCGAACAAAAAGCGAAAGTCAATAAACAAATTTTTCTCTGTTTATTTGAGCAAAATCAAATTACCTCAAATAAAAAGGAAGAGGAAGGAAGAATGAATATTCTGATAACGACGTGAAAAACGGAGATCCGCGTAGCACACAAAACCAAATATTAATTTGCATAGGGAAAGTATATGTAGACATAGATATGTAAACTTACAGAACATGACTTTGTATAAATATAACGTTAATGGAATTATTTACTGATCTCACTAATATAATACGTGCGTACACATATACATGCGTTCGTATTGGGTGTGTATGTGTATGTCTGTATGTGACGCTTATACAGAATATCGCAAACACTGCCCAGTCTCCGAATCATCGATTTTAGAGAAGAAGCTAGTTCGGTTTGCAACAGTCGGGAGTGAAAGAAAAGTCGCTAAAGTTTGTTATCGAAAGAAATTGATCAGCTTTTGAGGTATTCTGTATATATACTTAAAAAATTATTAAAATCTTGAAGAGAAAGAGAGAGAGAAATAGAGAGAAGAACTTTAGTCGTGATGTTAATGCCAGATTAGACGATAAAGTTTAACGATGAAAATTTCTTCAGAAGACTGGATGCAAACAGAATGCATATGTGATCTTTTAATGGGTAACTTTAAACCGAAAGGAATATTGTAAAGATATGTATAAATTATATTAGGAGAAAAAGTTAAAGAAGAAAAACGATATTACGGACTCATTACAAATACGTAAAGTTATGGCCTGAAAATGAGGAACGTGTGTAAATACCCCCTCGTAATGTCTCACGCAACATATTTATTATACTGTAATAGGTGCGAAATAAATAAAACTAGAAAAGAATATTACACGTAATTACCAGCGTAATTATTTCTTAATTATATTATCGTGACTACCATCGCATTTCTGCATAATATCCTATCCAACGATAAATCATTCAAAGTAATACGATAAGATAATTTATGATATCATCATGGAAGATAATGCATTTCTCTTATATCTCTTAATATGGTAAAATGAATGAATTTTAAATTTAACAGTGAATAATGTAAAAATATATCCCTGTAAAGATACCGCAATAATAAAACTAATCTTTTTTGCGTCATTAGTAATTGATGTAAAGCGGCCGCTCGATTCGAGCTCTTGAGGTGATTTTCTAATTATCCTATTAGGCTGTTTACACATCTTGCTGTATCCACTGTCTTTATCTTCCTTTTGGTCTACCCTGCAATATTCCTGCCGCTGATATTTGGATATCTCTAATTTAGTAAGTAAAGTAGTGAATAAGAAGATCGAGACTAATTGCAACTGATATCAAGATATAATACTTGTTCAGTCGCTAAGTACGTTTGTTTAAATAAAACATTTCCTGATAAAAGAGCCTCTTGTCTTAGATAATACATCTTGATAAAGGCTTTTGAGATAGCGTTCCTCAAAAGATCGTTCAGTATTCTTCAAATTTTCTCAAGCTCAAGTTATTTTTACAACACTTGTAATATGAGCGAAATTTTCATATTGCATCTCTGTTATGGATAAATAAAGAACCAAGTGATAAGCATTCATATTTGTACGAGGTAAGTATCTTACCTTATAAATTATTTAACATACATTATCGATTCTTGAATTTAATTATTATTATTCAGGTATGTAATGGACAATTGCATGGAAATAAAGCTTCAGAACAAATAATATAATAGTAATATAATAAAATAATAATAATATATTATAATAATATATTATATTTTAGTATTATATTATTATTATTTTATTATATTATTTTTTATTATAATAATATAATATAATATAATAATAATATATTATTATTTTGTCATATTTTTTGCTTATTATTTTGTTTATTGTTATATTATTATTATAATATAATAATAATAATAATATTCGCTTCGAATGATGGCGTACTGCGTACTACAACTTCATACAACGAATGCAATGGACTTATTACCTAATTCGAAAAAGGATACAAGAAACCGCAATGCTAACGCTACGCTAGTATCGTTCATGGAGCTTGCTATCGCTATCGCACTATTGGCTCCACAAACAGTCCTTGGTAGCGTTTGACAGTGAGCTCCCCAAACGCACCTTTAAGCGGGGAGCACACACTTCTCCATAATGCATAAGGAAATCAGCCAATCAGAATCTTTTATTTTCATCCCCACTCCTCGTCCCAAGGATTCTGATTGGCTGATTTCCTTATGCATTATGCGTTATTAGTAGAGATACATGGATGTATTACCAAACACCGCCAAACTTTAAATATTTCCCTCACAATTTTCCTTTATTATTTATAGATAACAGATCCTTCTTATTTAAATCGTATTGGCCTCTTATGGATGTACAACTTTAATTCAGCTTGTCGCGAAATTTTAATTCCAGTTATAAAATGTTTTTATATAATATATAAATGTTCCGATGTGTGATATAAACTTACTGAAAATGATTTCTTTTCCAAACACTAACTTATATTTGGTATCTAATAATTTTTCCTTGGAAAAAATTTGCTAAATTATTAACTGCTCCCTCCTTCGATTTCTTTGAATTATAGAATGTAATTCTTAATTATTGCTATAATACAGCGCGTTCTATAAAATCAGCTACAATGTCCAAATTGACACTTTCGCTGTCGAAACATAAGTTGATAATAACAACGTTGGTTGGTGTGACTATTGGAATATCGTGCGGCCTGAGTCTTAAGCATTATAGCGGAAGAACATGGTCCCAGCGAGATATTATGTACATAAAATTTCCTGGAGAGATGTTTCTCAGAATGGTGAATTGTTTAATATTGCCGCTTATCACGTCCAGCATTGCAAGTGCCACTTGCAATCTTACTAGATCAGGTAAGTTCTTCAAGATCATCAAAGTTCTTCTTAATAAGATCATATATGTATTTCCTTTTATTTCAAAAAGGAATTAAATAAAAAAATTGGATATTTATTAATTTACATGCGACTTAATTGTAAATATATTATGGAACATTGCGTATAGATTATAGAAAAATGTAACAAGGAAGTTGCTTTCTTAGAGTTCATTATAATAACTGTATAGGACCTATTGGATTGATGGCATTTTGCTATTATCTGACGACTACTACGATTGGGATAACTTTATGTGTCGTACTTGTTGAAACTATTCGACCGGGCGAATTAATGAGAAATGAAGAAGCTAGTATATCGACGTCCACAAAAACCTTTATGACAGTGGATACAATTCTGGATTTGTTTCGGTAATTAAATAAATCCATGTATATTGTATATTATTACGAATTTCATTGTCACACTTTTAAAGTTTTCTTGTAACACTGAAACAAATATCTTTCTACGTGAATGTAAAACAGTAATAATAAGAAAGAAAAAAGCTAAATGGGAAATAATACACTTTAAAGATAAGTAAGTCTATGTGTTTCAAGAAATATATGACAATTTCTTAGCGGAGTTAAAAACACTCTATATAGAAATCTGTCTTTTTTATAATTATATATCCAAACAAAACTATATATAACTGTCATATAACATTGATATATATATATATATATATATATTTCTTTTTTCTTACATTACAGTAATCTGATTCCCGAAAATTTAGTACATGCATGCATGTATCAGGTACGTTTATGTACATATAATTTCCATACACATTAGACTGTATTATCTCTTCGAAAATGTAAATACTCTATTGCAACACCTCAAAAATCTCAAAATTATATTTCTCTTATTACAGTATCAAACCGTTTTAGAACAACCAGCCAATGCATCAGGTACTACAACATGCTAGACGTCGTATTTTCTCACTCGCTTGCAGGTCTATTTCTTTTTATAATGAAACTTACAATCACTTCTTCGTCAATTAAAGTTTAGATACGAACGGTGTTGAAAAGAGTTTATCTTTGAAAATGGCGCTTTGGGGGCGTAAATAACAAAGGCTTATCCCTTAGTTAATTTTATGTTAATTTTATATAGGCTTATAAGCAACGTAAGAATAAAAATTAAATTTAAAGAGTTGCTTCAGCTATTTTTGCGAAAGTATACAGTGTACACAGAACGAAAATGTAAGCTAATTGCAATGTAATTGTTTTAATATTATGCAAATTTTCTGAAAACATATTCATTACAGTACCAATAGAAGAATGGTCTATAACGAACGAATATGTGGTAGGAACAAATGTCTTGGGCTTAGTATTTTACAGTCTATTACTAGGTCTGGCAACTGGAAAGATAGGTGCAATGGGAAAGCCACTGGCAGACTTTTTTAATTCCTTGACCGATGTCATGATGAACATTATGAAATGGATAACAATGTATGTACGGTGCTGCGCATTATATTATTATAATTACTATTTTAAATATGAAATATTTAATATTGTAGGATTATATTACTGTTAAAAAAGAGATCTCAATTTACAATATTTATTCTATTTTTTGCATCAATCTCATTTTGAGTATCTTTGTAAAATTTCTTAATAATATAACTCAATACGCTAAAAGGAACATATAGATACCCAGACAACACAAAGTCTAAAATCAAGTCATAAGACGTCTTAAAGACGTCTACAGGACGTCTTAAAAACACTTTTGCAAAAATAGTCTTAAAGACGTCTTTAAGACGTCTTATGACCCGATTGTAGACTTTGTGTTGTCTGGGATATATTAGAATATGTTAGATTGCTCGTTCGCATATATGATAATAAAACTTTTTGACTTAGGATAGCACCAGTCGGTGTGTTATTCCTCATCGCTGGTCGAATGCTAGAAATAGATAATTTTAGCGATATAATAAGCCATCTGGGATTTTACATCTTAACAGTGTTTGTTGGGCTAATACTGCAAGGCTTTGTAATCCTGCCCCTTCTTCACTGGATCGTCACGCGTAGATCGCCGTATAAAATTATATCCAAGCTCGGTCCAGCTTTTGCAACAGCCATTGGAACGTCGTCAAGGTACAACATGAAAACTGACGTGTGAATCTGGCAAAGCTTTGTATGCTAATTAAACGTATAATTTAGTACCGCCACGGTTCCCTACACGATAAGATGTTTAGGAGGTCTGGGCATAAATCCCAAAATAACAAAGTTTATTATACCAATTGGAGCAGCAATAAATATGGATGGAATAGCGCTGTACGAAACTATCGGGGCGATATTTATCATACAATTACGTGGACTGCAATTTTCACTGTTGAAAATAATTATTATCAGGTCAGTGATTAAAGAATGAACGTGATTGAACTGCGATGCGGTTTTTTTTCACAAAAATATTCTGCATAATCTGAAACAATATACACAAATTATATACATAATCCGAACATTTTAATTTTTTATACAACTTCAACATTTGCTGTTTTACAGTATTACATGTACAGTATCCTGTATCGGCGCTGCCGGTATACCCAGTGGTGGTTATATGATGTTAATAATGGTCTTAAATTCTATAGGAGTACCCGTTGAAGATGTTGCACTGATTATCGCTGTCGACTGGCTTGTGTAAGTACACGGTATCGCTTATGTTAGGCAGTAAAAGTATTTTTTTTCTCTTTTTTAAGCTGAGGACATAAATTTTGTAGAAATAAAATCTTCCACACTACGTAGTAAAAAAAAGAAAATGTATTTTATTTTGCAGCGACCGTTTCAGAACGACAATCAACATTATAGGTGACGCGCTTGGTGCAAGCATTATATCTCGTTTTTGCAAAAAAGATTTGGAAGAAAATCTGGAGGATGAGATATATCCACTGCAAACAAACGTTTGCGATATATCTACGAAAATGCATTCCGATAATGAAAATTAAAATAGAAATTTAATAATATTTTATTGTTAAAAACCTAAAAAATAAGAAAATACAATTGTCTTAATCTTAAAAGCATTCAACTTATACTTGTTCGGCAAAATGAGCAAACTATACAGGAAGCATGATAAACTTTACAATTTTCTTTTTTGCTCGTAAAGCTTATCGCAGTGTGGCACAAATTCCATACAAATAACAGCAAGTTCTGCATTGTGATAATTTGCTTGATCAAATTATTCTTTAATGTGTAACATTTATTGTGCTTAAGTAAATAGCAAATAGAAATGAGATAGAAAAAGTGAAAGAAGAGGGAAAAAATTTTATAATATATTATCGAAAAATATTATATATTTTTTTTTTTCATAATCAAGAATCAAAAACATATTTTCGTTGTGCAATAGATTCTTTCTCTGTTATATCTCGCTATCGTGTTGTAGCCTTATATTACAAAAACTATTACAAAAACTATTACTATTTCGCTTTACATGTGCTCGTAATTCATAACTGAATTACGAATTGTGCTCACAATCTGTAAGTAGTTTCATACAAGGAAAATATAAAAACTGCAATAAAAAAACTGCAATACAACTGATTAAAATCTATGACAACTGATTGAAATCTTATGACAGATTAAAAATCTACAAAAAATGTTAAATTTATATTAAAAATACCTGTACAATCACTTTGTTTTTTTTTTCAGTAAAAATGCTTATAAAATGATTCTTCGATAGTGATCTTGACATACTTTTATGAATTTTTCTCATCAAGTTGAACAATTACGCTTTTTACTTCCGTGTATGCCTCAAGACCATATTCTCCAAGTTCTCTGCCATGTCCAGACATTTTATAGCCACCAAACGGCACTTGAGGCATTATCGCATTATACGTGTTGACCCTACATAAAAATTAACAGAAGAGAATGAGATTAATTTGTGTTTTTTTTTTAGGGCTTACATCATTCTTTACAACATTTCCAAACGACTTACCATACAGTACCGGCACGAAGACCTTGCACTAGATAATTCGCTTTATTAAGATCTTTTGTAAAAACTGCAGCAGCTAATCCATAATCGGTATTATTCGCGCGTTTAATAACTTCTTCCAAATCATCGAACTTCAGGATTTGCTGAACCGGACCAAATATCTGCCAAAGGAAGAGGTAGATTTTGTTTTCAATAATATCGTCAACATGTTACGTCATGTCTTACTAGTTACATATTATGATAATTTTAATGCTTACCTCCTCTTTGGCTATAGTCATATTGTCTTCAACATCTGCAAATACCGTTGGAGCAACGAAATATCCTTTATCGCCAATGCGCTCGCCACCTGTTACCAAGTTAGCGCCTTGATCTTTACCAGATTTTATCAAACGCATAATTTTATTTAACTGCTCCTCATCAATCTAGTTAAACAACGATAATTAATAGCATAACAATATCGTTCATACGATATTAATAATTAATAATATATCGTGTCAATTACACATAATTATGTATCGATTGACATTAGCATCTAATATGTACGAATTGGAATATACCTGTGGACCTTGCTCTATATTTATATCAAACGGATTTCCCACAGTCTTAGACTTAGCGCGAAGCGCACTTTTTTCAACGAATTCATCATAGATGTTCGATTGAACAAAAGTTCTTGATCCTGCACAGCAGCATTGACCCTGGCGAAAATTTAAGAAAAATAAATAAGAAAGGAGTCGCCTGTGTAGTAAATGATACGTTAAAGTAAATTATATATACCATATTAAAGAATAATCCAAAATGCGCTGTTTCCACCGCATGATTTATATCGACATCTTTAAGAATGATATTAGGGGACTTTCCACCTAACTCCAGCGTAGTTCTCTTTAAATTGCTCGTAGCTGCATTTTGTTTTATTAACTGGCCGACCTCGGTAGAACCCGTAAATGCGATCTTGTCGACCTTGTTGTGAGTCACTAACGCAGCACCGGTTTTACCATAACCAGGAACGACATTGACCACTCCATCAGGAAATCCAGCTTCCTTGGTCAATTGTGCCATATAAAGAGCTGTTAACGGAGTCTGTTCAGCAGGTTTTAGAACAATGACGTTTCCTAAGGAATAAAATAATAATTTAAACTTATGTATTAGAAAACTTACGATTCCGAAGGTTGAGTTACAGTGAATTAAGGGCGGTAAAAAGTATTATAATATCATAATAAAATATGTAATTTATATGCCTGTCACCTGTAGCTAAAGCTGGTGCTAACTTCCATGCCATCATCAAAATAGGGAAGTTCCACGGAATAATTTGACCACATACTCCTACTGGCTCATGTCTGGTATATGCGAAGAACTTTCCATCAGCTGGGATAACTTTCCCATGATTCTTATCGGCCCATCCTGCATAATATCTCAACACTGCAGCGCTGAAGGGTACGTCCATGTTGTACGAATATGAATAAGGTTTGCCATTGTCTAAAGTTTCTAAGGACTGAAATATAATAGACAAAGAATTAGCTTGTAAAAAATTTAGATAAACCGAATATTTTATTAATCTTTTTCGATTCAAGTAGCTTCGAAAAGTTCCGCGATAGTTTAATATTCGCCGAATTTCTAACAAATAAGACAAATCGGTAGAAAACCTTGCTATATGTCTTGTGTATTTTGCAAAATTTTTTAACGAGTAAAACTGAATGAATAGAAATATCGCGTTTGCGGTAAAAAGAAACATTATAATTGCAAAAAATATTATAAGAGAGAAAGAGAGTCGCACGATATATTAATGAATAAATAACATAATTGCATTTACAAGTAACTATAGATTACTATCAGTTACTTATTAGATTAGCCGAAGAACAAAGGTCGAAAAATATTTTGCAATCTCTTCGCGTTGATTTAACGCGAAAGCAAAAAGATATCGTTACAGGACATGAATACTCAGATAACACAGGTGATCGTTACGAATTCAAAAAGGATTTACTTTTTTAAATTCTTTACGAATTAGTATTCATCTGTTCAAAATGAGCTAAAAAAGAATTCGTTTCCAATAGTATTCTTATAGAGTACAAAAAGAATTCATTTCATTGTCCTTTTGTATCTGAAAAAAGACTCAGAATTGGTGACATAAAAACGAATTTTTTTTTAACTCCTAAGAATGTTTTTACAACAGAAATGGAATGGAAAAAGAATTCATCTCATAATTCAGGAATTAAAAAAGAATTCATTTTGGATTCTCTTTGCTGTCTGGGTATCCTTAGTTTGATCTCTAAGGATTGTATATCACTAGAATATGTATGTCAGTAATTCTGATTTTCATATACTATCGTATTACCGCAAGATATTTATGATCGCGTTCGAGCAAATCTGCCAATCTGTTCAAGAGAACGCCCCTTCGGGAGGCGTCCATGATTCTCCATGGCGAGTTTCTCTTGAAGGCCTTATTAGCAGCCTGCACCGCAAAATCGACATCCGCGCTATCGCCTTCCTGTACCTCGGCGATTATCTCGCCGGTGGTGGGATTGATGGCGGGAAATGTCTTCTCGCTCTTGGACTTGTGCCATTCGTTATTGACGAATATCTACAACGAAACGAAATACATGTATTTATTTATTTATTTCAGTTTACATGCCAAGAAGAGTGATATTGGTTTACAATTTTTTCTTAACTATACAGGGTGTCCCAGAATTGATAATAAAAAAAGAGGCATATTCTACAGGGTCAAAAGAAGATAAAATTATCCTATAAACATATGTCCGGAAACAAACAGTTTTTGAGATAATTGATCTAAGAATAAAGACGCCTGTACCTTACGCCTCATCCTACGTGTAAGTTTTGCGCAAACTATGTAGTTCTTTTTCTTCTCTATAAGAAGTGCTCGAAATGGAGCTTACTTACAGATACTTCTAGAATCTGGAAGTCGACGATTCG
>NJRQ01000007.1:1158546-1194222 GCA_003063805.1 Aphaenogaster ashmeadi | reverse complement strand
GTACTTTCTCGGCAAAAGTCATCGAAAGGTCAAAATACAGTTATAAAAAAGTCAAATTATGGTTCATTAAAAACATCGAATGATATCATCTTGACTTTCTAAAATGATTACTTTTTGACGTCATCTTGACTTCCAAATGACTTTTTGTTCTGCCTGGGTAACTCGTTATGCCGTCGTTACGTGCTCATAACGACAGCATTTTATATGATAAGAAAACCGCGCAACTGTCGTTATGAGCACGTAACGACGGCATAACGAGTTACAGAATAGCACCTCTGGGCACGTATTATATGAATTTATTCGGATCCGTTCGGAATGATATAGCGTTTTCGATTGGACTGGGTTTTGTAAACCCAAGCTGGATTCCATTGTAGATCCAGGAGAATAGTCCTATCTTGGTTCAGATCTAAAAGTATAATCCAATCAGCGCAAGTTGTGACGTCAATAATCGCTCCGAGAGCGGTTGAACCCAGCCCAATCGAAAACGCTATTAGTCACTTGTCCTTGTCTCTTTATCTTTCATGAGATATTAAATTATGACCACCCCAAGTAGAACAGAAAGTCATGATGACGACAAAATGATGCTAAAGTGACGCCTTTGACATCATTTTAAAGTCATGATGACGTCTAAATGACCTCAAAATGATGTCAAAGGCGTCATTTTAGCATCATTTTGACGTTATTATGACTTTCTGTTTTACTTGGGCATGGGATATTAAATTATGATATATTAAATTAAATTATTCATTTATTTATATAAACATCTTTGTTATTTTATGCTCGTTCCTTGGCCTTCTTCCCAATCTTCTTTATCTTTGTCCTTTATTTTTTTTGACCATTTCGAACGAAATTGTTCCCGAATAGATTCATAATACGTACCCTGATTTCCGCCGCCAATCCGCGTCGAATTGCATCGCAGACGATCGTTAGATCACTCGTTAGTGAACTTCGCTACAGTTCCATACATTTCTGCCAACACACGCCGCGGCGGATTGACCGAACGATCACGCGAGGCGCTTTGCGAAATTTGTCTCGCGCGGAAACATCTCATTCCGTTAAGATTATCGTACCTACGCCAGTGCTGCTCAAGATTTAGAATTCTGCATCGACTTGACCTTTTTCTGACCCTAATAGGAATAAGAAAAAAAGAAGACTATGGCTACGAATACACCGTGCGTTTAGGCCGCGGCCTATTCGACCTAAAAGGTGACCTGAGGTCACCTACCAAGTGTTTACAGCGATCGTTTAGGTCGAATTTGGGGTATAGGCCGCGGCCTAAACACACGGTGTGAACTAGATCAATGGGGGTTTTCCAGCAAGCGACACAAGTCGACACAAGTATCGTTTTTTCTTTGTTACTCATTGCCAAAAAAGAAAGATAGAACGATGCTTGTGTGTCGATTTGTGTCGCTTGCTGGAAAACCCCCGATAGCATATAGTTTAAACGCTAACTTCAAGTCAATGCGCAGACTCTGGAATATATTTTTTCGCGCTCTTCCCTCTTCGATATATACCTGCTTAAAAATAAGCCCAGGGGACGCTTTCGGGATACATAAAACAAAATTCAGAAAGATCTGCCGAAGTAGACTTCCGAAGATACTTATCCCGAAAATATACTCTACTCTACTCCACTTTCACGAACGTTTCCGTCCGTGACGTGGTAATTGCCGGTTGCCCTTCCTCCCTTCTAACCTTTTATCCATCCCCTCTCAATACCCATAATTGAAAACATCACCACGTTCACCCCGGCGGAATTTCGCAACGCGCCGTAATTCGTGTCGGAAAGCAGCCGCGATACGAATGTAGAGTGACGCGTCTCGGTTCGGTAGATCTACTGCAATCTCCTTCACTGGCTACGTATACACCGTGCGTTTAGGCCGCGGCCTATACCCCAAATTCGACCGCAATTAGTGTTTACAGCGATCGGCCTAAATAATTTAGGTCGAATTTGGGGTATAGGCCGCGGCCTAAACGCACGGTGTAAACTCTGTCTCTTATACACATCTAGATGTGTATAAGAGACAGGGTGCGCACTGAGTGCGCACTAAGGCTTGTTTATAATCTGTTATTATATTTAAGATCGCTTAAATCACGTTCAAAAACTTTTTAACTAATAAAACAATCTGTATGGATGATGTACAGATCATTTTACTGAGAAGTATTTCAAGAAATATTTAAGATCGATGATTTGTAAATATCAAAATTGATTAAGAAAAAGCCTTAGTGCGCACTCAGTGCGCACCAGTTCTCCCAATGGAAAACGCTATTAGTGTTTACAGCGATCGGCCTAAATAATTTAGGTCGAATTTGGGGTATAGGCCGCGTCCTAAACGCACGGTGTAAACTAGGCCACTACTGAGACCATCGCAATTTGCACTTACGCCCGTGTACAGAATCGGCGGGTTCGTGTCTGGCGCCGGCAAAGCCGCGGCCGAGTAGCATCGCAGATGTTGAAACCTCTTTAGCACGCGCAACATGTCGCCGAGATGTTCCCCCGGAGAACGGAAGAACGACTGCGGAATGCGGAGTGCGGACCGATCCGATCCGATAAAAGACGCGCCGGGCGCCGGCGCCGACCTTTCTCCCCCTAGCGCTCCGCAATAAACGCGGAGAATCCCCGCACCCCACGCCGACCTCATGCGCGTGCTCTACTTTGTCGCGCGAGTTTAAAAGCCATTACACGTGAAAAAGTTTTATGTAGATTTTCTACCAAACCCGAGATTAACTTTAATCTCGGGTTTGACTTACTCTTCATCTTCTTTCTAGTTTTAAGAGACTGCCGAAGTGACGGGAATTACTGCGACATTCCGTTTCAAGGGACTTTCTTTGAATTGGCTTTATAGATCGCAAAATCCTTTTACAGAATTAAAGTATGCACACTAATAAACGGTGGGAACTATCATTTTGTATTAAAACTGAACAAAAAAGTTAAAATAATATTTTATACTATATAGAGCGTTTAGTCGGTATAGTAGAGCTGAAAAGTTTTGTGTGTTAAAATGAACACTTTCCACTGTTCAGAATAAGTGCAGAAACAACAATCAATCGTTGAAATTCAGATTGATAGCCTAGAAAAAAAACCGTTTGTTTAAATAGCTTTTTGCGAATGAGTGCGTGCAATATTGATGTAGTAGTGTGTACCCTACTGAAAATCCTTATTCTCAATTATAATCTCAATAAAAATTTTATTCTCAATTGTGATCTCAATAAAAATTTTTCAGTAGGGTAGCGATGTATCGATGTGATGTATCGGTCGCGGAGACCGCGGAGTTCGGCCGCGACTACGGGATCCCCTTAAGAATTAGAAAAAGATAAGATGTAAATTAAACCGAGATTAAAGTTAATCTACATCGGTAAAAATAGACGTGAAAAAGTTTTGTATCTATTTCTACCAATGTAGATTTATTTTAATTTCGGTTTAACTAACTCTTTATCTTTTTCTAGTTTTAAGAATTAGAAAAAGATAAGGTGTAAGTTAAACCGAGATTAAAGTCAATCTACATCGATAAAAATAGACGTGAAAAAATTTTATATCTATTTCTACCAATGTAGATTAACTTTAATTTCGGTTTACTTTACTCTTTTTCTTTTTCTAATTCTTAAAACTAGAAAAAAGATTAAGTGTAAGTTAAACCGAGATTAAAGTTAATCTACATTAGTAGAAGGTAGAAATGAACGTGAAAAAGTTTGTCTATTTCTACCAATGTAGATTAACTTTAATCTCAGTTTAATTTACTCTTTATCTTTTTCTAATCCTTAAAACTGGAAAAAAAATTAAGTGTAAGTTAAACCGAGATTACAGTTAATCTACATTGGTAGAAATAGACATAAAATTTTTTCACGCCCACTTCTACCAATGTAGATTAACTTTAATTTCGATTTAACACTTACTCTTTATCTTTTTTCCAGTTTTAAGAATTAGAAATGGACATTAGTCGTAATCGAAAAGTCGTAAGCAAATCAACCAATCATAGTCATTTTTATTACATTGTGAGGATACTCGATAATGCTTGATTGATTTGCTTACGGCCTTGCGATTACAATTAAAACTTTAATTGGACGCTCGTTAGATAAGAGAACTCGTAATTGACACGTTAATCTAACGTCGTTTCCAACGACTGATAACGACAGTTCTAACGTGGCCCGAAAGTTAGGAATACAGAGATAAGGAGAGAACCACCTTGAGAAGCCGTGGATCAATTTGAAAATGTTGACACATGTCGAGATTTATACATATATTCTCTGTACAGAGTTATTTATAGCAGCTATATGCTAATAGACAGGAGTTGTACAAAATTATTATACAATATTACATAAGAGAAACTTTTGAGTAAAAAAATATTCCGATAAATGTTTAGGATACGCTTAGATATCCAAACTTGCCATTACGATAATTTTAGCAAGATAAATTTTTTTATATATACTGTATATATATATATATATATATATATATATATATACGGTATATATAATTTACTCTTTATATATATATATAATATATATAACATAATTATGTATTTTATATATGAAGACCCGGGGGGAAAAACAAGAAATGTCAGTTTTATTAAAAATGAGATATGTTCGTCATTTTGTAGCGTTTAAGAAATATTACAAACTGATGTACATCTTGGATTAAAAACTGTATTAATCAGTAAAAAAATGAGTGAAAAAATGAAGGTAGAACTTTGGGTATAGGGGAAATAACAAACTTTAAAATTTATTTTACTCAAAAAGTATAAAACTGACATTCCTTGTTTTTCCCCTATATATATTATATATATATATATATATATATATATATATATATAATTATATCATACATAAATTGATATATTACATATAAATTGAAAATAAGGTATAATGTACTAAACATATATTAATAAAGCCTACGACAGTGTAGTAAGTTAGTTTTTTCTAAAGAATAGGCAGTCATATCTGTTAGAATTCTTGAGACTAATTAAGATAACAATATAAATAGCATTATAAGAATAATAATAGCTTAATGATGTTACAAATATAGGGGGTTTTCCAGCAAGCGACACAAGTATCGTTTTATCTTTGTTACTTATTGCCAAAAAAGAAAAATAGAACGATGCTTGTGTCGATTTGTGTCGCTTGCTGGAAAACCCCCATAGTTGCTTATCTTTAGACTTCGTGCTGACTGGCCAAAGTTCGATCTAGCATATTCAATTCTAACATTCAATTAAAGAGATAAAGAAGAAAACAAAAAATCAATATGTAAATTTTTTAATAATTGATATATTGTTAATTATTTGTTTTTTCATGACAAAAAATAACAATTATAGCAGTACACATATATACAGACCTTATTTCGCATATTTTATAAAAATATTCCGTCAAAATCTGAAATACGGACAGGCGTATTCTAAACATTTATCCTGATTTTCGTGCTATGCACGTGTTTTATCATCTTTTATTCTTGCAAATTTATAAGTTGGATTAAGCACGATTGGAATTTTTTCTTCTTTTGGGCTCGCAATGATCCTCCGCCTGATTTCTCTTTTGCGACGTTCTCGAGCTCGTAGGTTTGTCGTGCGAATCTCCATTTTGAAAAACTTCTGCTGCGTCTTGATTTTCTGACAAACTGACATTACTAAATTTAAACACGTCCATATCTTGAGACATAACTTTCGCGCGTATCTCACGCGCTTCTTTCTTCAATAACCGCTTGTCCCTTTGTCTACTCTTATTCTTTTTCCTTTTCTTCTGCTCGTTATTACTATGTGCAGCCTCTTCTTGTTCTTCTTTCTCTTCTTCTGTATCACTTGCTTTTCCGTTTTGAGATCCGATATCGCTTTGTTTACCATTACTTTGTGAAACAGTATCACTGGAACTATTCGGCTTAGTATTACCCTTTGTTGATGGCCTGATAACACAAATTATACCAAATAATACAAAGCAATCGCGTAAGTTAAATATATGTACATAATACAAACAAGAAAATTCATAGAATCGATTTATATTACACTTACACATTGAGAGGTACTCCAATCTCTGTTGCCAGCTTGTTATAGGCAGTTTTCGCATCTCCGGTAAGAGCGTTTCGACTTCTGTACTTTGTTAATGCCACTTTAACGGTTTGCCAATCCCACACTTGTGGCAAATGACGTGCGCGAACGACACGTAATAGCATCAAAAGATGTCCGATAAATTTCTGTAGAACTTTTTTCTGGGCACTAACATTATTACACGAAGTAGATTGTCCATTATCGCTCACATGTAGATCGCATGCCTCGTTGAGTGTGTCTACAGTATTTTTATAAAGCGTCGTTTCTAATTTCATTCTCACGTCGGCATATTTCGTATCCATGTTCAATAGTCGGTTATTGTTATAGAAAATTAATAACAGCTCCAGTGCCTGATTCCTACGGAAGTATCGAATACTGCTGTCAAAAGCAAAGTCCACCTGAACAATCAAATGATATTCTATAAATAAGATATTTTATATGGAGATATTAGCAGACATACTTATCTTAAATACATACCAGCAGAAGCGCTAATTGCCAATTATCTTCCCAGCACAACTGTAATACACCCTTAAATAACATAGACGAAAGGACACAGTCCCTTTTCTTAAAGAATGCAGTTAAATTTTCACCATAAATTTCTACAACACTTTTGGTAGACAAATTAGCTTGTTGTGCGCATCTTACGAGGAAGGTGCAGCATTCTGCCAATTTATCGTTGAGTTCTTGACAGACCGAAGCAGAACGCTCTCCCTTTTCGATTAAAGCCTTAAAGAGACAAAACATATGTCATTTAATCTTGCAAACTTGCACTTAATCATTACAAATAATTACCTTTAACACCGTCGTTAATAAAGTATCATCGACATCCGTTGTATCTTTAAACTTTTTCACCGTTGACAATTTTTTTAAGCAAGCCCGAATTCTATGCGTGAGCGGTTCCTGATGCGGATCCTTTATACAGAATTCTAGCAGAGCAAAAAGTGGCACGATCATATCTAGAGTGACCGCCATGGACGGGCAAATATCTAAATAAATATACAATAAATCTATAACACGAGCCCTGAAATGCATCAATGCCTGGCTCGTTTTTCCTTGTTTTTTAGAACGAGCTTGACGATTCTCCCGTAAAATTTTAAAAGCTGCTGCTAACGATTCATCCAATCGCTTGCCCTCTTCTTCGTCTATTTGATCTACGTCGATGTCTTCGTCATCAGTCTGCATTGCAGCATCACCCAGAGCTTGATGTAGCGCCATTCTCAATTTATCGGTTATTGTTTCATCCTCATCCTCATCCTCATCCTTATCCTCATTTGTTTCAGATTCGCTTTCTGATAAAACAACTTCATCGTCTGAAACACTTTCTTCCTCTTCATCCTCTTCATTATCCGATTCGCTTTCTATGCCCGAGGAATCTTCATCGTCATTTTGTTTTGTGGTAAGCATCTTTTGAGTATTTTTTATATCTAATACCTGAAATAAAATATAACAAATATACTGTAACTTATGAATTCTTCCACTCCATAGAATAAATAATTTTTTTTTCAGTTCAAAAAACAGATTAACTTTATAAGATTATATAAGTAAAAACTTACGGCCAATATCTGATGAACTGCAGATGGAGTCAGATACGGACAGATATGTGGAAATACACAGCCAACTAATGAACGGAACAAATGATCGTCCTTGGATAAAAGAGATAACAAAAGGTCCACTACTACTTCGACCCATTCCGGTTCCTCTTCCGTAGCTGTGTTATTGAGCTTTTTATGTCCCTTGGATTTTTTATTTAATCTCTCGTAACAACATTGAAGTTCATTAATCGACATAATTGCCATTTCAGGATCTGAGAATAATTGCAGACCCATGTGTAAATTCATTGTATGAAATATCGGCAAAGCTTCCGATTTTTTTGTATTTTTCTCTAGTTTTTCAATCAAGTCTATTACTCTTTTCCAAGCATCGGACGCTGCGTCGTTTAATGGCGATCTTAATTGTATCACCTTGGATTGTAACTTTGAGTCTAAATCATGAACGAGTGCGCTTAACAGATTTCGTGCAATATCCAACTTGGGTAATTTATGATCCAGAGCACGATAAAAAGAATCTTTAAATTGTTCTGAAAATAATAATCAAATTTGTTTCATCTTATAATAATTTTAAAAAATACGTATATATATAAAATATACTTACGTGCTAGCTCTATTCCAACATTCGACACTTCACACAATCCATAATTGAACAAGAATATCAGTTGCTCATGTCTCCAGTCCTGATCTGAGAATGTTTCTTGACGACCCATTAATCTAATTGTTAATGGAAGAATGTATGATTAGTGCAATAAGAAATGTTAAATTATTTGAAATTATGTCCATATTAACAAATATTATCATTTATATATTTTGTGCTAATTATATTTACTTTATTAATAGCTGTGCTGCATAACTTCTTTCGGCGTTTGTCCATAATTCCGCCCTTGTACCTTCTCTTTCTTTAGTCATCTTATTTTCCATGATATCTCTATACAATTGGCACAATTTCTTAATACCATCTATTCTCAGATTTCCCGTAATTATTTGGATCACTTTGACACCTGTCTTCTTTTCTATCATTAAGACTCCGGGATGCAGTATAAGCTTCTTCAATATACTCAACTGTGTTTTTGTCTTCATATCTTCGTCATTTGTAGCGGACACCATCAAATGTAAAACTTTTCTGAATGCTATCAAAACTTCATCATTGTTGTTCCTCTTACAATTAGAAAATCTTTTTAACATGTGTTGCAGAAGATTCGGAGATAATAATAATGCAATTACAGTTTTATCCGTAACATTAAGAAGTATTAGTCGTAAAATTTCTACAGCGATATATTCATCGCTCTTTGATGGTTTTATAAATCTTTGATCGATGCCTTTCCAGAAGTCTGCTACAAATTCGGTTGCTACCAGCTTTTCACAAAATAGTTTAAACACTGGATGTTGATAAGAAACAATTCTAGGTAAAGCCTGAATCACAAACAAAAAAATTTATATAAGCGTAATGATACATTAATATTAAATATATACACATTCGAATATATATATATATTTATTCTTATTAATTATTCTGGGATATTAAATAGAGCAGACACTTGTCAAATGAAAGATCTGGGTTTGATTCTCAGTTTTGCGCTATTCCACATATAAGCAATTTTGGATAAATATTATTCCACTGTGATAAAAGAGTAAAAAACAAATCTCAAATAATTGAGTAATATCAATTGTCATAAATCATATCTAGTGGAATGGAGATCCATAATAGAAAGATTAAGTCCAGTTAAATGACATACCGTTAACAGTTTAACAATATCTTCCATAGATTCCTTGGTAATAATCTCTTTTACGCCCAAGTGTTCCTTTAAAAATTTATGATTAACTAGCGACGGATGTTTGTCTCTAACAACAAGTAGCACATAGAATGTATCTAAAGTTTGTTCGGACCATGGCTTGCCGATTTCCTTCTCAATAATTGGCCAAACATTCCTCATGGATTCAATATCAAGCTGAACAATAAACTCGCTGATAAACATAACGGAGATAAATGACAGATAGCTGCGTTGTTTGCCAGCATTCAATAGGATCTCCGTAACTTGCTGTTGCATTTCGACGCTATTGCGTACGAGTAACTTAGACCTTATTAAAGCGCCACACAGCAATATACGTCCCATGTATACATCGGCGTTTTCCTACAAAAAGAAAAATTCAAATGTTAGATTAAATTAAATATTATTAAACAATGTTATATTAAATAATATTTTCATAATATTAGGCAAAACAGAAACAAGATCACAAGAAGCCTTACGCTTTTAGGATTACTGCCAGCCGGATGCAATTGGGTATTCATTATGGACAGGAGTTTTTCCACCGACGTGTCAGGATGCATCATCAAGAAGACTGTCAGGGTGCTGTAGAACCCTCTTCTTGTGAACGTCATCGAAGATCCCAGACTACGCACCATTCTGACAAGTGCATAATTTAACTCCTTGTCATCTTGATCCTGCAAAGATAAATCAACGTGAGAATTTGCCAAGTATTTCATACAAATTACATCTTTCTCCTTCGTTAGAGACACAATTTAAAGCATCCCGATGAGGTTAACACAAATAATTTACCGTATTATGTTGCCGTAGGTGATTTAGCAGCGCGACTCCGGCGTTCAGTCTCACGGAGTCGTTATTGTTCTTCAGTTTGTTGAAATTGTCCAATATGGTGGAATTCATTCTGTCGGTCTTTCGCTGTCCAGGTCCAGGATCATCCGAAATCATCCCTGCCATGTGCGTGTCGCGCGGTACGTTCACCGCAGCGGCCATCTTGATTCTTCTGACAATGAGCTGCGTTCGGAAACCTTATTCGATGGTAGAATGTCTATTAACCAATCGTGCTACAGAAATCTTTGCTCCTTTTGTTCCGATTGGTCAATTAAATGCTACTCCATCCGTCGAGTAGAGTTTTCGAACGCAGCCCAGGCGGTGTTGGACTACGCTGGTCAAACGTGTGTGCGAATCGAATTAACGAGGGAGACAAAAGGGCGACCAATTAATTAGCGATTAATTTAACCGCTCAAAGCAAAATTTTGAGCTATACAATTCGTTGTCCCTAATCTAATCTTTTCTTGCATACATTAAACTATAATAAAGAATTCTAAATAAATAATTCTATTCACGTTAACAAAATTGCACAGGTATTGCTTGATAAAAGTTAATATAGTCGATCAATTAACTTAATTGGCGATTAATTCGAGCACAATCGCTTAAATTTCTAACTATATAATTCGTTGTCTCTAATCTAATCTTTTCTTTGCTTATGTCGAACAACGAGAAATTAATAATTCCGCGTTAACAAAATAGAGTACCTGATATATTAACCGTCGATTAAGTTAATTATACCCAGAACCACCCGAGGGCGGCAACCATTGAAAATGAAGGAGCGCTTGCGAGAAAATGGAAAAAAGATTGCATCTATTTTGTGATAAAACGCGCGATAGATCGTCCGGTTTGAAAGTCACGCGTATATTTGCGCATAACTTCACGTTAATCGCCGTGAATTGCAGAACTACAACTTTTCAGAGGAATCACTCAATATAATTTATATCACGCAAGATAATTTATACCTTCCGAAGATATTTCTTCTTTGTTACAATAGAGAAAGAAAATGTCATATAAATACAAAACTACATGATCCGCGTGTGTTTTTTTTTTTGCGGCGCGCTACTCGCGGCATTGACAAAACGATCGCAATCGAAGATCGTTCGAACGGGACGGTCGCGAGTCGCGACGCCTCCGATTGGCCGCGCCGGCGCGCACCGGGCGGCCGTCGGCCAATCGCGCGTCCAGTCTCGTGGAAGCCGCGCCGCTGCGCTGTTCACGTCGTACGCGCGATTGGTCGATTCGACGTGCGGCCGCGCGAGGATCCTCGGCTTCGGGCCTGAAATACGCTCCGTGTCGCGCGTCGCACCGTATATATCCCGAGTCCCCGTTTCCGTCGGCTAAATTCGCCCGGGGCGCGCGCGGCCGCGCGCGTACGCCCGCGTTCTCGCCGCAGGTCGGTAAATTATTGAGTGCCGGGGCGCGATGGTGTCGCGCACACGGTGACTGGTTCGACTCACGCGGTCCCGGTCAGTTCCGTGCATTCAATATGGCTGGTCGAGGTGGTTACGACGATTCAAGGCAAGTATCGGCCGCGTTTGCGGCCGTGTCACGCGGCCGGCGGGGCCGCGGGCGGCCGCGGCCGCCGCACGCGCGTGCGGCGGCACCGATCGACGGGGACGCGCGCGTCCCGCGCGCGTATATCCCCCGGTTTTAAGGTTAAGTGAGTTACGCGAGTGCGGGCGCAACACCTTGCGAGGCGCCGCGACACGCGGCTTTATTTTGGCCGGCCGGGCCCAGCCCGGGACCCGCGGCTCCCGGCCCCGGCGACCACGACGGCGCGACGCGCCGGAGCGGCTCCGCGGCACGGGATCGGTGCACGTGCGGTGCACGCCGCGCGAGAGGGAGAGAGAGAGGGAGATGGGGATAGACAGAGAGGGAGGAAGGATCGTTTTGCGCGACAGTGAGGCGCGTTCCGTGGCAACGTGCCGATGAGGCGGCCGAGCGACCGCTCGGCATGAACTCCGCTTCCCGTCGCCGTCGCGTTCGCGTGTCTCGTTTTATCGAGTCGCACGTTGGCGTGTCTCTCCGAGGCACGATACTCTCCTTACTTCACACGTACAATGTGCGCGCGCGCGCACACATACATGCGATAGGCGAGCTTTTTCACTTGGAAAATGCACTCGATTGAAACGTGTGATAACGAGGGGAAGAATGAACTCGTATACATAGTAACTTGTGAACATACTGAGAGTTGGGCTGGGTCTACTACAGATGTAGTAAGCTTTTGGCCTTGTGCTCTAACAAGTAATTTCCGATAAAAAGCTTTGCCTATGCTACCTTAAGTTGTAATTCCTAAACTTTAAGAGTTGGCCAGATTCCAACTGTAAAGTTTAGGGGTTAAAGCAACGTAGGAAACGTTTTCTGTCAGAAATCACTTAGCTTAGAGCAGATGGCTAAATGCTTACTATATCTGTTGTAGACCCAGCCTTATGATTTTATAAAAGCAGCCGGATGCAATCGACGTTAACAGATTTATTTTTGATAAGTTACATTGACGTATGTTTATATTATGTACAGTTAAAAAAGTACGATACAGGAACATCTACAATTGCTTTGCAGATGTACCTAATGATTTATAAACATATGTATATATAGCAGGATTCAAAACTATGAAACAATAGCAACGATTTTAATAAGTCTAAAGATAAATCATTTTTCTTTTTATATGTTCAGAGATTATCCCACTCATCGGAGTAGAAAACCATTGCCGACAGAACCTCCATATACTGCGTATGTGGGAAATTTGCCGAATGGAATTGTGCAAGGCGACGTTGACAAAATCTTTGAGAAGCTCAATGTCAAAGTCATTAGATTGGTTAAAGACAGGGATACCGATAAGTATGTGTTAATTGCAGGAGAAACAAATATATATATATATAGATCTCAATTAAATCGCTTTTTAATCTTTCTTGTGAATGTAGATTTAAGGGCTTCTGCTATGTCGAGTTTGAAGACTTGGCTGATCTGGAGGCAGCATTGGAAATGGATGGAGCGGTAGAAGTAGATAAATGTCTGATCAAGATTGATGTAGCAGAAGGAAAAAGGAACGACCGCGGTGGCGGCTTCGATAGGAGAGGTAGAGGCGGCAGCAGCGGTAGTGGAAGCGGGTTTAAAGGACGAGATTCTGGTCGTAGTGGATACGGCGATGATTTCGATAGTAAATCCTCATTTTCAAGTAAACATTATCCGCTTTCATAAATGATAATATGCGATACAAATCTTACATTTGTATATTACCACAATACCAATGCTTATAACGCTAACTAATTCTCTCTTTCTGTATCGTAGCACGAAATTTAACGTGCTACTAATTTCAGCGACGATAAAGATTTTAACGTTTATCTTGATGCACAGGATACAGCGATAGAGGCCCACAAGGAGGTCCTAGGCAGGGTAACGATAGATGGGAGTCTAGAAGTAATAGAGGCAATTACGGCCAATTCAACGATGATACAGGTGGAAATCGTGATTGGTCGCGAAGTACGTCTAGCAGAGCGTACACTAATAAACCTCCACTTCGGGGAAGTGGTGGTCCAGACCGGAAACCTTTTCCAGAGGAGCTTTACCAGAAAGATGCTGCTCCTCCAGGTATGCATTCAATACATATATGTGTATACTATTTTTGAAAATGTATTACCGACCATCGAAAATCGCAGTATTGTAGTTTAATAGGTATCTTGGAAGAATTTTATCTATGTATGTATGTATTGTGTGTTCCCAAAACGGGTCTCTTAGGCACAGCACTTTTTAGTTTTTCATTCAAAACTTTTCATTTCTTATAATCAGCCTCTTATATGGACCTTACACGTTCAATAATGCTGTCAGTAACAACAAATATTGATAATATTATTGAATGGCCCTATTATAAACTGAGAGCATACATGGGAGAACAGTCGGGATCGAACCTAAGATCTACCAATTACAGGTCAACTGCTTTTACACAGAGCCATGCGTTATCCCACACGAACATTTCAATAATTTTCATATCTCATATAAAATCATTATTAACAATGAAGTTTGAAAATTAAAACTACATTCTATTTTCTTTTTATTATCATCATACTGATCATACTAAATAACTTTAGGTTTATATTTTTTTAAACTTATTTTTTATCATAGAGACATTAACATTTTTTTACTTAAGATTCCTTATAATATACGTGGAGTGATCGGAAAGTGAATCTGATTCTTACTTGACAGAGCAATTGTTCTATCCCTGAACTATCCAACACTTCAAACAAACAAAACATACACATATTAAAAAGTGTAATTTATTCATATTTAATTGCGCTTTTTACTTTAGACACTTCTGGAAGAAAACGCTTGGAGCTCAAACCAAGGACTATTAAAGAGCCCGTGAATGCAATTGCGGAATCGAGTAAAACAAGTTCCATTTACGGAGGTGCAAAGCCTCGAGAAGAAAAATTAAAGGACAAGTAAAACTAACGATATCATCAATAGTCTCAAATTTCCCTGCGGAAATTGGAGAAAGAAACATTGTTGACAAAATTTTAAAATCAATCCAAGATTCCCTCATAGTTTCCTAAAAATCTAGTGGTGATTCTTCGAACATTTAATCAGGAAATATCCTTTTTTAATTCTTACAAGGGGTGTCACCCGCAAGGAAGGATATATATATATGCTACAGACATAAATCTATTACAGTTCTCCTAAGTTCTGCGCATTTTTAATCAAGAATAAACATCTTTCTTCTAATGTCTTTTGTATTTAAATTTATCTTCTCTCGATTCTCAATGAAAATAGAATACTTGTAACTACAATATACATAAAAAAAGAAAAATGTGTATGCACAATGCGTGCTCCAATAGTGATAGCGATTTATATACATAAATGATTGTTAAGATGCTATGCAGTTGAGTACATTTTAATACTCGTGTCAATTTAATGTTGGGTTTTGTGTCTGTAATAATACTGAAGGTATATGTACAAACTATCACAAATATAAAATGTCACAGCATGTATATTTCATCTTACGCTAGTATTTCTTATCTGTACTTGAGACTATAAGCCCGGGATTAAAGAAGTACAAAGAAAAGTGGCGACTACATTAGGTTTCGTTTCCTTCCATAGAATTTTTACGTTTCACCGTACAACGCTGATCATTGTGTATCAACCGTTTGTTAAGACATACGTTCGTTAGTAGCATATGATTAATATTACTAAACAATTGTTCTTTTTTTCCAATCGACCCGATGAAGGATCGTGAAGTATAACATGCGAGTGGTTCAACAAATTTCTGCATTGCGGGAAGCGATACAAAGGAGATGCGCCGATTATTATATTACATTAATAATTATGTAATGAATTAACCAATGCTAACAGTGAGACGTTGAGGAATTGCGAGAAACGTCGTGAGAATATAGCAAATAAAAATGAAAAACTCGGAAATAATAATAAAATATTATGTAAAACAATGCTTGTATATGATACTATTTCCTGAATAAAGTAGCTGTTTGCCTCGTATCTGTGCAGTGTATTAGAGTAAGTGATGTCGGTTACAGTAAAAAGTAAGCGAGATGTAACTTGTGACTGTGAATAATATGCAATGCGTGTTCGTAATATATTTTGTAAGCGCGCCTTGTATCTTTCTCTTTCTATCTTTATTTCTAAATATATTACAAACTCAAATAAGAAGTGCTACGCTTTACATTGAATTCTTTTATAATCCGTTTAGTCCGTTTAAATATAATAGATAAATAAACGATCATGTATGTAGTGCATATGTGGAAGATTTATTGATACTATTATTTACAAATATAATCATCAATTACAATTATATATATATATTTTTTAAACATCTAAAAAATATAATTCTCTATCTATTAATATATATATAATTGTAATTGTGTGTGTGATGATCTAATCATCAATTGCCAAATGTTGCAATACATAATCATCAATTACACTTATATTTATATATATTTACAAATATATATATATAGATTATATAAATCATCAATTGTGCCAAATATTGCAATATATAATCCTCAGTTACACAATTATATTTATACATATTTACAAATATATAATATAATTATATATTATAAATTATCATACAAACAATTACAATTATATATATATATTATATATATATATATATATATATATATATATATAAACATACTTGTATATTAATATATATAATTGTAATTGTGTGATGATTTAATCATCAATTGCCAAATATTGCAATATATATAATCAATTATATTTATTTATAAATCATCACACACAATTACAATTATATTTATACGTATTAACACATATTTGTGTGTTAATATATAGAAATATAATCGTAATTGCGGATGATTTTTGCCGGTCGATATAACTACGAGATTTGCGATCGAATTGCGAGGAATGTCGTTCAGCTGTTCGGTTGCCACGCCTCAACTTGACTCCGATTCATCGTGCCCTCGCCGCACACCTCTCCACTCCCCGTTGCGCCCTTACTACGTTCGCCCAGTCTAATGCGATATCCTGTACAGTCAGCACTGCGTCGTGCCCCGCGGCCGTTACCCTGAGACTCGCCGTCGTGCCTGGAGTCTGGACACGGTGCGACCGCGCGACGCTTTCGGCGGCTACTGTAGCGCGTATTGGACGCTGCGCGTCGAGCGATATCGCGCAAGCGATGTGGATCGAAGCGGGACACGTCCGCGTCCGCGACTGAGATAACCTGTCCGCGCGAGCTGATATACGTGCACCCGAGCTTTCCGCCGCGTCCTGTCGCACGTTTCCCACGCGGCCGCCGGTGCCCGCGTCGGTCTGGAGAGATTCGGAATTGACCGTGACTTTCGGTGGAGACGCAGACCGCGAGCTCGCCCGCGGACGCATCCGACATGTCGAGCGAGAGCGTGAAAACGGTAAGTGTCCTCAGGGCCTCAGGCCTACGTGTCACACGTATGTCCGCGAATAGGCTTAACCGTCCTGTGCAACCGGATCTCTTTTGTTTATGGAAAAGGAAGAGTTGTACGACTGGTAAATGGAAAACTTTGATCGCCGAATATAAATTGATAATTAAATTTCAATTTACAAATATCTTGTTTATATAAATAAAAGCGATGTGTAATTCTGAAGTCACGATGGATGATGGTGCACAAGGCTTGTAAGTATGTATGCGGCTTCTTTCTTTGCTTATGAAAAAGAAACGATTGGGGTAAATGAAAGACATTGATTGCGGAATATAAATTAATAATTAAATTTCAATTTACAGATGTCTTATTTAAGAAAAACGATTTGTAATTCTGAAGTCACGATGGGTGCACAAGGCTTGTATGTATGCGGTTTCTCTTTTTACTTATGAAAGAGAAAAGTGCACGACTGGTAAATGGAAAACGTTGATCGCGGAATATAATTTAATAATTTAATTTCTATTTACGAATATCTTATTATAAAAAAAAGAACTATTTGTAATTCTGAAGTTATGGTAGATGATGGTGTGTAAGACTTGTATGTATGTAAAGGTTTCTCTTTTTACTTATGAAAAAGAAAAGTGCACAACTGGTAAATGAAAACATTGATTGCGAAATATAAATTAATAATTAAAATTTAATTACAATTTACGAATATCTTATTATAAAACGATTTGTAATTCTGAAATCACAATGAATGATGGTATGCAAGACTTGTATGTATGTATAACGGGTTTCTTTTTTTGCTTATGAAAAAGAAAAGTGCACGACTGGTAAATGGAAAACATTGAATGTATTATCAAAACGTGCGTCACTTTACTTTTTCACAAGACATTTCGAAACGTACGTATCTGTCCTTTGTCCCGAGATATTGCAACTAATTCTGGAACACGCGTGTGCCTCTTTTTTCAGTTTGCGAGCCTCGAGACGCCCGGATACGTGGGATTCGCAAATTTGCCGAATCAGGTGCACCGGAAATCCGTGAAGAAGGGTTTCGAGTTCACGCTTATGGTTGTGGGAGAATCCGGCCTCGGAAAGTCCACCTTGGTGAACAGTCTGTTCCTCACGGATTTGTATCCCGAGCGAATAATCCCTGATGCAGTCGGTAGGCACCAGCGAATTGTTTATTTCAAAAATTTATTTCAGATATGTAACATACAAATGGAATACATGATGATTTTTACAAATTTCTATGTAATTAACACGTCTGTTTGTATTTCTGTAAACAGAGAAAACCAATCAGACTGTCAAGCTCGATGCTTCAACGGTCGAGATTGAAGAAAGGGGAGTGAAACTTAGATTAACAGTCGTCGATACACCTGGTTATGGAGATGCAATTGATAACACGGACAGTTTCCGAGCTATCATTCAGTATATAGACGATCAGTTTGAGAGATTTCTTCGTGATGAAAGCGGTTTAAATAGGAGAAACATTGTGGATAATAGAATACATTGTTGTTTCTATTTCATCTCTCCATTTGGTCACGGGTACAGATTACTATCCCATAAAATTAAATTAATTGTTTAGAATTAAACGCGATGAAGCGAATAATACAATCTTCTTTCCTTTCTCGTTGACCAGATTGAAGCCACTGGACATCGAGTTTATGAAGCAACTTCATAATAAAGTTAATATAGTACCTGTAATAGCGAAAGCTGATGTACTTACCAAAAAGGAAGTCTTGCGTCTGAAAAAGAGAGTTATGGAGGAGATTGAAGGCAGTGGAATCAAAATATACCCTTTACCGGACTGTGATAGCGACGAGGATGAAGATTACAAGGAGCAGGTACGTCAATTGAAGGAGGCTGTCCCGTTCGCGGTGTGCGGTGCGAATACCTTGCTCGAGGTCAAGGGAAAGAGAGTACGCGGTCGACTGTATCCATGGGGCGTTGTCGAAGTGGAGAATCCCGATCATTGCGATTTTATCAAGTTAAGGACGATGCTGATGTAAGTTGTTGTTTTTGTTATAATTATATAATATTCCTACGTTGATATACATATATCAACAGTCTATGAGTCTAACACCTCATTCTTTTTTTTGTAGCACACATATGCAAGACTTACAGGAAGTAACGCAAGAAGTACATTACGAGAATTACCGTAGCGAAAGATTGGCAAAGGGAGCTCCGGTGCCCCCCCGACGTCAAACGTGAGCACAAATATTTTATTTTATGATATCATATTTCTGACGTTTGTATGAGTGTTGCTCATTCAATTTTCTTTTCCTTCCGTACAGCATCCCAGAAACCGAAAAGACCAACACTGTGTCAGAGAAGGATCGCATTTTGCAAGAAAAAGAGGCAGAAATACGGCACATGCAGGAATTGCTGGCTGTGATGCAGGCGCAGATGCAACAACAGCAACCTTGATCAAACATGCGTTTTTGTACCGACGTATAAAATGAGGGAAACGACTCCGCATTATTACGAGTGCCAAAAAGAGATTTATAAAACTTTTTTAGTGGCTCACGATCGAGGTCTTGATTTCGGGCGCAATATTTTTCTAAGCTTGTCATTTAGTAGGACAATCTTATTTTGATACGCGCTACGCGTTTTATAGGCATATATTTCGTAAGAATATGAAAATACTAATCGTCCTTTGATAAGTGTGCATTGTCGCGGGTTCTCTTGACGCCTCTGTTAGCCTGTAGTCAATGCCTTGTCCAGAATGAGCAGACCAACAAAATCGATCTGAAATTGTGACACAATATGAAACAAATGTTTGCATATTCAAGGTTGGCAGGTAAGGCACTTAAGTAGCTTGTTCCTTTTAACAAAATTTATTCGAACGAGAATTACTCTATTTCGAAGATTTTACTGTACAAGTACTTACTGGGAATCTTATTCGGATCCATTTTTTTTTTTTAAGAAAGCTATTTGTCTTCGATTTATCATGTTAATTTCTCATGTGATTTTTGTCTTAATTATTAACAAACTCCTTAATGTTTTACTTATATCGTGCATTTAAGCTTATGCATAATACAGATTTAAATAAGATTTTATTACGTAAGTAAAACTAGAATGAACCAAAATTGCAAATGCAAATATCTCGTATAAGCTAACTCCTAATAACTTCTCATATCATATCAAAAAACTTTTAAATGTAGATCTGAGCTATATATGTAGCATCCCTTATCAAAAGGAAACATTAGACAACTTATGTACGTGATAGGAATTTTACCTCAAATAAAGATTTTACAATAGAATGACATGGAAAAGAATTGTGAAAAGAAGTGCCTTGCAACTTTTATCTATCTCACTATCGCAGTACGAATATTAACATATATAAGAGATACAAAGTTTTTTCATGCATAAATATGCAAACAATTTGTTACAAACATACACTCCAATTGCATTAAAAGAAAGAATCATTTCCATAATTGAGCAATATATTCATAATAAGTAAGCCATAGGTAAAACTTATATTGCCGATAGTGAATAAAGAATCTCATATTGAATTCATGTAAGACAGATGTATAAAAACTTTAAGGCTGATGCAATCCCCAGATAAAAAGATCTGACTGATCACGCCAGAACATGTAAAAAAAGCAACTGTGTATCGTTTAATTATTAATATTAAGCGACTTGGAAGCAAAGAAGTATAAATGTGCCAAACCACTTTTTAAAAAACAAAACAATCCAAAGTTAATTTTAAATATATAATATTCTATATTTTTTTTTGTAATTGGCCATTTGTAACTTCTTTTTTCTAAGTCTTCTTCACGCATATACGAGTCTACGAAACATATAACATGATGTATTTCTAAATATTCATAAATATTATATATTCGACATACATGATAGAAGTAAAAACATAATGTTAAAGATAAATGTGACTACAGATTTAGGAATTTTCTACGTATATCGCATACGAATAATCTTATCGTGCGAATTGTTTCGAATTTTATGCAATACAAACAACGAAACATATGAAATGTGATTACATATAAGAATTACATGTAAGAAAGGGAATTTCATATACTAAAATTGGATAAATATTAGGTGATAAATTAATTAAAAAGGCAATATATTTTACGCTTTTAATTCAGTCACACGATGCTAGTTTTACGAGCATATTTACATTGAAACATTTCCATGTTTTTATACAGGAATTGTATAGATACGTAATTACATAAATTTTTATATCTCTTTTATACAAATATATATCTTTTAACAATCTATGCTACGCAGTCTAAGATCTATGCATGTAATAGTCTATCGCCGTTGAGAATGCTGCAAAGCCTGCGGCACCGACTATGCCCGCTTTTATACCGGCTGCAAGGAATGGTGTGAGATTTAAAGCAGATTAAATTAAGTAAGGTTGATTTGAAAAGCATTAACAATTATAATGCATGGAGAAACTAGTTAATTAATACCTCTTAAGCCAATTAGTCCACCTGTTAAACCACCTGCGTATGTGCCGTTCTTCCAATCAGTTTTACCTCTGTACTAAAATTAAGATTATCTTTTTACAATATGCTAAAGAGAATATAGTGAGCGGAATAAATAAGATTCCTAACGTGCATTAGAGCATTACCGATTCTATCGTGCACTCGATGCCGGAGAATATGCATCCGACAACCGCGAAGTTTTTCGCGTAGCTAAGGGTCGTGGTTTTCATCTCCTTTAGTATCTCTCGCGCGCTCTGTTGCCTTTCGACGCTCGCTACATTGGGATTCACGCTGGAGGAGAACAGTCCGATGGCCGCTCCCAAACCGAATCCTGAAAGACAAACGTTTTAGTTAGCGCAATGTAACTTTGAATTATAATGTTGCTCTTAACTCACTGCGGTTCAAATTATTTCTCGCAAATGAGTGAAGATTAGGCTGCGGTCCACTTGGTGCTACAAAAAAATGTTATTAATTGTCCAATCAAAAAATGCTCCAAAGCATTTGTAACATCAAGTGGACCGCAGCCTAATTATTTTGTCCTCAATTTCATCTAATCGGCAGGTCTAACATGAATCAAAGAAGTTTTATTATTTGGAGGAATTATGAAGATTTAAAAAATATAGCTTGTCAATTATAATCGCGTACAGATTCGAATACTTGAAGAATTATATGATAGACTATTGCAACGCATTATGTCAAGCCTAAGGCCTTGCGCACAATGGAGGAATATTAGATATTAGGAATAGGAATTAGAATTTTAGAATCAGTTTCCTCAATGAACATTATAGATAAATAATAAGTTATGTTGTGTTTTGTACAACACATTTATGTCTTATATCTTATTAATATCCATTGTGCGTTACGTTCAATATTCATTGAGGAAACTGATTCTAAAATTTTAATTCCTATTCCCAATATCTAATATTCCTCCATTGTGCGCAGGGCCTAACTCGACACAGAACTGCAAAGGGTTAAATGTCTATAATTTGTGAGAGGAGCGATGGAGAGGCGTACCGATAACACAACTCATAACGCTCTTGAACACACAGCTTTCCATTACGCTCTCTATCCTCTTCTCCTCGATGGTCTTTATCTGCACTGGTCCCAACATTCTGGGGATTATAATGTTTTCTCTGAAGCGTTGCTGATTCCCAACGAGGAACAAGGCGATCTTGTCGAGGTCGGCGTCGCTCAGAAATACCTTCTTATCGGCAACCGCCGGTGAAATCGTTTTCGTCAGATCAGCGGGATACATTTTTATAATGTTCGCGACAGTTTGGACGAAAATATATCTTGCGTCACGTTGCGACGAGTTGCAAATACCTGCTGGCTGGAAAACTCATCTCACCGCGTTAAATTGAACTCGTAGCGGAATAATCTGAAATGCGGATATACATTAAATGTCGCGTCGCATAAGCCTGGAATAAAGTCACGCGTGTTAAAATTAAATTTCATTAAATCAACAAGATTGCGTGCAACCGGTTGTAGACAGCGTGTTTACCATGCTTCCTAACCTAAACTCGCCGAGGAACTCCGAAACTCCGAACTCCGGATTGAAGATAGTCGCAACGAATATCGATATAAATCGAAGAAAGAAATATCGATGTACTGAAGATATCTATATCGTTTTTTAAAGCGAATTTGAAATTCAAATTCGTCGAATTTGCAATTTAACATTTTACACTTTCTTTCAATTCTATTTTTTCAATTGAATAAAATAATAATATTAATATAATATATATAATTTTAAAATAATATTTTATATTGTCTATTGTTGATGCAATCAGCATCATATCTTTCTTTTCCAGCTAGTTTTCGAATTCTGTTATAATAGCAAATATATAATAGTTATTAAGTCATTAATTTTATTAAGTTTATTTATTATGACGGCTGAGGAAAACTAAATAAATCAAAACGTCCCGTCTTAGCCCTTGTTGAAATAAAATTGTTCTAAACATACACCTTATTTACTTATGTTTTTCCTTAAATAGCAAATATATTTAACATTAAATACTAATTCGTAATTAGACGCATATTTACGATTTGCACATCTCAGCTGTATATTTTTATTATCTCAACGCACAAGCACAGAGATTCAAAGAGACGAAATTTGAACACGCTATCCTATTTATAGATTTTTTATTTCTTTCTTTCATGTACATGGTATTTGTATTTAAGACTTAGGTATCTCTAAAAATAGAATTTTTAAGAACGCTTTATTATACGAAATGCAGTTGAATATCCATATTGTGTAATCGCCGAATGAGATAATGCTGTGAAGTTTCTTCGCTTTTATTATAATAGCATATACTGTGCTGTATGTACTTCGATTACACAGCACTTAATTGTATACTAAATAATGAAGCCACGAAATACAATCGGTTTATACAAACAATGCATAAATTTAAATTCTGCCCTCGACAGATATTTACTCTCGCAACCGATAAAAACATATAAATATCTATACAAAATTACAGCGTTATTACGAAAGCTGTATATATACTAAATATATATTATATATATATATATATATATATATATAGTAATTATATATATTATATATATATCTTATATATACATATATATATATATATATATATATAGTAATTATATATATATCTCTGTTATTATACCTTCTGCATAATAATGATTACAGCTGAAAAGAGGAAAAGAGCCTGGGGATTATCTACTCTGCGAAATCAGTTGTACTTCCTTTTAATATTGGACTTCTGAAGTTTCTTAGAGCGCTGCTGATTCATACGAGACATTACTGTACACAATCCAGGCAAGAGAAAGAAGAGCAAATAAAGTCTTATGACAGACGGGAAGTGAAGAGCGAAATTGTAACTGTTTGGTAAAGAAAATGTGAACTTTTGAGTTTCCTCGAAGTATGGAATGTTCCGTAGTATTATGATACCCTCGCATATGAAGCCCATCGGGTATAACGGTACCCATATCGTGTATCTCAGCCACGTTAGGGCAGCTATCTCAATGTTCAGCAAATGCATGATGTAGTACGGATATCTGACTAGTTCTACACAGCTCCATATGAGAAACAGGTAGAAAACGACTGGCTTGGTTTGCATACGAGGCTCGGCGTCGATCATCAAAAACAGGACGAACGCTCTACCTCCCGTTTGTAGAAGAGACACCAACACGCTGCTCTTCGTATACCCGAATAGAGGGTGCATTACCTCTAAAAATTGTAAAAGTTGTATGAACTTGAATGCACTGCCAACTGTATCGTACGTTTCTTTCATAAAATCTGAAAAGATATATAAAAGATTACAAGATATTTCTGAAAAACGAGATTATTCACTGTTATAAATTTCAACGTACAAAGAGTTAAAAGAGAGCTTCAATAAAATTTCTAGAGTTCATTCCTCATACAAAAGAAAGAAATACTTTAAAAGTAATGTATGTAAGTATGAATATACCTGGTCCGTCGCGCGAATATCGTATAGCTATTACAGCAAACACATAAAGGAAACCGACATATTGACAGAGATTATATATGACTAGATACACTTTCGCGAAATCCTCTGAAAGAACAAGATATTATACATATTAATCTTGTAACATTATTATAACATTGATTTGTGACATATACCTTTCCTATAACCAAATTCTTCTTTGTGCAATTTATCGTACATGTTAGGATAATCGTTAAGAATGTCACGCTTCTCGTCCTCATTGTCATCCATGTCTTCGCTTTTCCACTTGTCGAAATCAATCTTAAGCCACGAGGGCTTCTGCGGCTGACATGTTAATCTCGGCCACCAACCATTACACTTCTTTCTCAAGACGAAGTCCACCTCACGGTCGATTACTTTGTAATTACTCTCCTACAATAAACGTTGCATACAGGTTTCCTTAATGCGTGGTCTACAATAGAAGTAAGCGTAAGAGTAGGAGTAGGAAATAAAATAAATTTAATTCGCTCATGCCCTTACTCCAGCGCCTATGATTGGCTCCCTCTTACTCTTACTTCTTACTCCACGCTTACTCTACGTATTGTAGACGGGGTTTAAGGCTGGGTCTACAATAGGTGTAGTAAGCTTTAAGCCCTAAGAAATTGACTAATCACAGTTGATTATTCTTCTCAAATTCTACCGTGATTGGTCAATTTCTTAGGGCTTAAAGCTTGCTACACCCTATTGTAGACCCAGCCTTAGTATAATTCGCATCGACATATACAAAAATCAGACATGTACAAAAAGTTATTTATGAATTCGTTACATCTGAATCAATAGGCGAATGAAGATTTAAATCAAAGCTGTAATTGTTCAGTCCTCTAGCTCCCTGCCCATAGGCTGTAACTTGCAATGTAGTTTCTTTCAAATTAACATTGAGATCCTGCAACATACGTACACGATTACAATTTCTATTGATATCCTGACTTCACACTTACAAGCTTAGAAAATCTTGTATTTTCTCACATGTCAAGTGCATGACGTACCTTTACATCGGTCAGGTCTACTTTCAGCGTGATTTGGCTCTCCGTTTGGGCCCAGTATACAAACGGCGTGAGCGTGTTGGACATTTTATCATAGCAACCTGACAACAACAGAGATCTCTTATCACTGCACGTTATCGTCGCTTCTCTCTTTGCGGATCCTAAAAATTCAGCAAGCCTCCGTGTTTTATTTTAATCTTAATTTTCTACTTGTCACTCCACTCGATCATTAACTTGAAAAACTCCTTACTCACGCTTGTACGATAATCATTACATCGTTTTACATTATTAGATAACACGACACGAGTCGGCGCCGTCGGCGGGGCGAGAGGAGACGAGGGCAGCTGGAGTGTCAAACCGTTAAGGCCCGTTCACGCGGGTCGCGTTCGATCGATTTTTAAGGTCCATTCACACTTGTCCAGAGATCTGCTTTTCGTCGCCGCGCAGTGCTGCACTTTCTGCACTTTAAAACTGAAACAGACACGCGACGGTACGTCGGGGAGAAAAGGAGGGAGGATGAAAAGTGCAGAGAGTGCAACCGCGAGGAACGAGCCGCTCTAACCTAAAACGTGCCACGCGACGTCGTGTTGTTTACCGAGGAGTGAGGAGGGTAGTCTCGCGGTCGAGAGGTTTCGCGTCAGGAAGCCGTTTTGCTTGTGCGAGCGGTGTCTCACTGGCGATGCGAGTTCTCGAAAATGGCTAACACCGAGGTGCTGCAGCTGGACGTGTGGAAGGGCGACTGGGGCCTGCCGTCGGTCGACATAGAATGCCTGCAGGTTCTGGTGCGTTGAGCCGACAGTTACAGGTTATGACATGCGGACGCTGGCCGACGGCGGTCCTGCTTTTCCTCGTAACGTAGAACTCGCCGAGAACGGCATGTGGAACGTGCGAGAGGTGTCAAGTATCTTTCCCGCCGCGTGGATTCTTCGGCCGACTTAAAAACAATCTTGGCCTAGAAGGAAAGGAGCGTGTGTGGCTCCCGGGCGATCAACTTAACTTGAAAATAAGGGTTTCATGACGGATTATACGTTGGAAGGGAAAGTGGACGATGGAGGGATGTTCCATGGATAATTTCGAGCGAATCTTAATGGAATTTTCATTCAAAATTTAATTGCGAAGACGTATGATACTATGGTTGGCCGAAGAAGCCATCGAAAGGATACTTGGAAATATATTCGAGAAGCATACAACGTGTCTAGAGGTATCGGGATGCTTAAACTGTCGACTGGATGCGACACCGATGAGATGAAAGCGAGAGAAAGATAAAACGTGTGCCTTACTGCCCCGTTAATATCTGAATTGATTCCTTGAAGGCTGTGTGTTAGCCATTACGTTTCAATTTCAGTCATCCAAACCATAACGATGATTTATATCAGAAAATATGATTATATATATATATATATATAAAAGAGTATTTCAGGACCTCTACAACAAACTCTAAGGAACGATAGATCTCGTAGAAAGGATCATTTTTTGTCAAGTAACCCATGTTCTCTGACGCGTCGTTTAGGTGCTACGCGACCGCGAAGGTCTTAGGTGACATTTATTACAATTATGAAAGAAATTCATCTACGTAGGTATATTGGTTCTGTTGATGTTTATGTTCTTCGAATCTCTTTATGTTTATGTTTACATTGTTACAATAGGTCTGTTTGTGTTGCTTGCACTTCTCGCACTTGTACTTCTCGTTCTTTTTTTCTTCAACGCTAGCGCGTATGTTTATCTCGCTTTAAGTGCAAGAAGTGCTAGAAGTGCAAGCAACACAAACAGACCTATTAACCAAGCCATGATCCCTTTTCCTCGCTCCTATCCTGTGTCTGTGTATGTATTCGATTCCTGGGCAATTGTTTACAATCATCAATCAAGGGGTCTGTTTTCTGTTCCTGAACTGCTGCACTAGTTCAGAGTTTATCCTTTTCCTTCCAATGTGGAGTAAAAAAGATAAACTCTGAACTAGTGCAGCAGTTCAGGAACAGAAAACAGACCTAAGGATGGACGTCTTTGATTTGGCTGAACTCTCTGACATGATAATGTGTTACAGGGAGGCTAGGAGAAATGGAAGAGAAACCTACGTAGATGAATTCCTTTCATAATTGTAATAAATGTTACCTAAACCTAAACCTCCGCGGTCGCGTAGCACCTAAACGACGCGTCAGAGAACATGGGTTACTTGACAAAAAATGATCCTTTCTGCGAGACCTATCGTTCCCCAGAGTTTGATGCAGAGGTCTTGAACCTAACACTCTGTATATATGTATACTTTGTTATGAGAAACTTAATGTCATTTATCTAATAATAATGTAACATCTTAATGTAACAGGTTGTGACAGCGCTCGTTTGCTAATACAGTATCATGTTATTTGTAGGCATATGCCAAATTTAGTGGGATACCTTTAAAAGTAAATCTAGCAAGCAATCCGTTTAGAACACCAAACGGTCGATTACCTTTGCTTAGGGCTGGTCTATGTACTTTGGATACGGTTAAAGACATATTGCCCTTTTTTAAAGCGAAACATTATATTTCTGACTATACATTAAGCGATAAGCAGTTCGCAGACGTCATGGCTTATGATGCTCTGCTTAAGGAAAAGTTGTATCCAGCCTTCCAATTTATATGGTATGAGATATACAGAAAGCGTACCAGAATAAGATGCAACTCAGTGCTTATGAAATCTCAACGATATTAGAATTATGTTAAATTATGTTATTTTTAATAGACAGACTTTGGAAAATTTGCCTGTAATTAAATCGATTGAAAAAGAATTTATTTATCATTATTGTTACTAAGAATTTTTGTAAAGATTGATGTACGTGTTATCTTCAAAGTCTAAATGCTAGCGAGTCAATAGAAAATTACAACATTGTCTACAGAATTTCTACATTGCTTGAGTGTTATTAATAAAGCTTTATTAACAAAGACCAGAATTTTTAGCAATTTCAGATATCTTCTAAAAAAACGCGTAGTTTTCTTAAAGACATATGCAAGGCAAAGTTCGAAAATTTCAAATAACTATTAATAAATTTACTTCTAAATTTATTTAATTTAATAATCAGATAAATGAATGATTTGTCTTAAGTAGCAATATTAAAATATCTTTATCTAAGTATGGGATGCACATTATTCTGGTCACACTGTATACATGTTTGTCCGTCTTCTTTTGCAGAAATAATATTAATAGCTTCACATTAGCAGATGCATTTTAGTGTAATTAGAACCTTGTGCAACATTATTGCTTTTGTAATTTCAGCAAATATAGCATAGAGTGTATCATTATTACAATTATTTTTAGGTGGATAGATAAGAAAAATCTGGACGAGTTAGTTAGACCGTGGTACTGCAAAGCGCTGCCTTTTCCGTTTAATTTCTATTATCCAGGAAAATTTGAACGGCAAGCGCACACCTTGATGCAAAGTTTATATCCTATGGAAGATAATATAAATGTTATTGAAAATGAGGTATGTGTAACACGCAGAATAATTTAGAGCATATCAGATGCGTAGAAAGATCTCTATATAATGAGAGAAAATGTTATATTTAAATGCAAAATACTTATTTTGATTAACTTTAAGAATTTATGTAACAGGTATATTCGGATGCACAAAAATGTTTAACTTCATTATCTACAAGACTTGGAGATAAAGATTTCTTTTGTGGGCAACAGCCTAGCACAATAGACGCCGTTATATATTCATATCTGGCACCGTTGCTCAAGGCTCCATTACCAAATCCAATCTTACAAAATCATCTGAAAGCCTGTACAAATCTAGTGAAGTATGTGTCGCGTATATCACAGAGGTACTTTGAGAATGAATATCAGACTTATGAGAAGCATAAAGCCGAGAAGAGTGCTGACAAATTAAGAAGAGATTCTGAATGTGAATTTCCTAACAAGAGAAGAAATCAAATCCTTGCTGGGTTTGTCGCTACATTGGCAATGGTAGGATATGCGTTATCTGTCGGCATTGTAGAGGTAAGTTTCGTTCATACACAGAAAAAATGTGATAGAATACATACTATAGATGTACGAAGAATTCTTGCGACAGACAAAATTTATGTTGGATATTAATTGGTTTTCCTATCTTCTTATCTTTGCTTTGAGAACGCTCTTAATACCAATTATCTTTATTACAATTAATATTCACATTATGCAAGCCAAATCCATATTTATTCATCTTTATAAATACTATATTTAAAAAAAGATTTTTGCATGACAAAATTTTTTTTATATAATATAAAAATTTCTATGTTTATTTTTCTATCTTTTTATTTGGATTGGATCAATGTTTTGTATAACAAAATATAATATTTATAATCAATTTAGCAAAATATGTTTATAATAGACAAAGCATAAAGTCTTTTATCACAAAAAGATACTGTTTATGTAAATACATTTTCTTAAAGACAAAACAAATGTTGAGATTAAAGCTACAAGTAGCTTTATTTGTAGGTGTTAATATATTTGTTAAGAAGCAGAAAATTTATTAAAATTTCTAAGAAGAAAAGGAAACGTGAGTATTAGTTGCATACATCGATAATATATTTTTACATGGAAATTAACCAATTAATATCAATTTTTATACATAATACATTTTTGCTTCTTACCGCATACACCTTAAAAGATTACGATAAGCTGATGTATTCACAATTAAAGTAGTTAAATAGCTTGTTTTTTTTATCCTGCGTGTTTAAAACTGCATATAGAAAAATTCCTCTGTAAATAACAATAAATTTAAATACTACTTTAACATTAGATGCAGAATTAAATTTGTCAAGATATGATATAATTTTTTATGAAACAATATAAACCATTTAGGATGGAATCATTCCTTAATAAATGTTCAGAAATCAATAGATCAACAATTGTTTAAAATAATAAGTAATTAGGAATACGAAGCTTCAGAAATGGAAACAATTTATTTTCCATTTAGTTTTAAATGAGTTTATTAACAGATTTTTAAATTTGGGATTTTATTATAAAAATGATGAATGTAAAAATTCAAATCAGAGGATTTAACAGCCAATACATTATATATCATTTCTGTTTTATCGTTATTGCAATATTAAGAAAAATAATGCATGTTTATTAAAGGTACCAGTAAGGGATGACGAAATCTCAGACGTGCCGGTGGAATACATACTGAATGATGAGGATGACGAATAACAGTTAGCAAAAAGAAAATTATGTTTTCACGACAAAGATAGGGAATATAAAATTATTAAATGCAGAAGAATATCATGTTTCATGCAATATTTTGCAGTAATTTATGTTCGAAAGTCTTGGTGTGGAATAGTCTTATATTCGTGACACAGGGAAAAAGAGGGAGATATTACATAAATGTATAAATAGCAAAATATATAACAAAGTAAATAAATATTTTGGAATATGATATCAACATTAATTTTTTCCGATTTTATATCGCATTAAGATGCCGCTAGTAGCATGGTGCACTTCTTCCGCAAAACTTTTAAAATTGTGGATGGTGGTACCGCCTAGAATAATTTTTATTCCTGGATTTTGCTTATTTAAATTATAAACAGCCAAACTTTCTTCATAAGTTGCACCTCCAATCATAAATATTATTATGTCTTGAGGTCTATAAAAATGAGATGATCATGTATTATATATAATTTATATCTAACACATATGTGTGTGGTTTGTTATTTAATATATAAATAATTTACCTGCGTGACATTATCATATTACCGAGATATGGAAATGTCTGCGTACTTAATCTTCCTTTTATCAAATCCTCTAACGTTTCATTTATCAAAGGACAATGTTGCGTATATATATTATCTACTCCACTTAATCCTTTGAATAACTTTTTAGTTATTTTGGCAACTGCTTCTCGATCAAATAAATTACTCTGCCTTGCATTAACACCGCTATATTCTAGTATATTATATACAAGCTGAAAATATGAAGTTCATATATTATATACATTAGGTATGTATATTATACATATATTATTTTCATAAAAAAACATTAATTACGTAAATACCTTAATATATTTGTCCGAAACATTTCTCCTCTTAAGTAATTCTACTAAACCATTTATATCATTGCTCGCGTGTTTTTCATAATGTAACGCATAAAGCATGACAAGCCGAACGGTATCCACATCTCGTACCTTTTGATTGTTGATAAGTGCTTTTATCTTCTGTAGCTATAAATAGAAGGATTAAAAATAGATTATATAAATATACAATCTCTTTTTAATCGTTTTGTGGAGATATTAAGAAATTACCTGCGAGGAATGATCGGTTTGGCAACTCAATTCTTGTTCCAATTCTGATACCTCTAACAAATTGTGCTTTTCCACAAGAGATGAAAGCTCTCCGACTACCGTAACATGCTTCGATACAGTACCAGAAAGTTTCTTAAAAAGTGGGTACGTCTCTACGAAGTGTTTCATGTCGGCTATACTTTCAACCTTTTGGTGCTTCTTCGCTTTCTTTTGAAACTCTTCCATCAATTCTTTTATCGTTTGTCCTATTTCCCCAAAGTTTAGATACAAGTTCTGCTCAAGAATATATTCTTTTAACAAAATAATTATGCATAAAATCTTGCTTAAAAATATTTTTATTAACTTATATCTCCTTCTGCTAATGGTTTTAAATATGAATGCATATACAATTAGATTAGATGAAGAATTTTCTTACATTTGCATAAAAATCGTCATGTTCTGCACTTAGAACAACTTCTTTCAGCTCTTTCGAAATGCCTTTTACATGAGACAAGTTAACTCGATTGTTATTGATCGTTAGTAGTTCGTGTACCATTGCTTGATACGTCCATTGATTTAGCAAAGGCGTGACAGGATCGTCTCTCCTATCGACTATCAGAAGGAGAGGATTAGATTCCTGCCTGAATTCAAAAGAATTCGATTCTTTACTGAGCACTTCCCTAATCTTCTCTGCCAATCTCTTTGCCATGTCTGAACTGTTTTGATATCTAATATATGGGCATTTCTTTAGCGATAATAAAACGGAAGTTATTCCTTGAACTGTTCTATGTAAATGCACCGGATCCCAAGTCAGTCCTTAAGTCGCAACACATAAATGACACCAATAAATGAAAATTAATCTTCTTAAGGCGATCTTTTATAAATTTATACGAGTTTAGGAAAGATTAAGCTACCTTCGGAGCAAGCATTTATTCCAAGCGAAAATAAATGCGGATTAATAGCTAGATAATCCGCGTAGTATTCATGCACTTCTCTCACTACCTCTCGCTCGTCGCTTTCGGCCAAAAGTTTTATATCCGCTTTGGCGATAATGTTACTGAAATCTAGCACAGGTAAGTATTATTGGCGATCATTCTTATTCCCAGTTTCTACACTGAGAAAAAAAAACTGTTGCTTCAATTAAAGTGTTATCACGGGGTGCCAAAAACATAAGTAGTTCATTCAATTGCATTATTAATAGACCCAATATTTGGATTATTAAAACAACGATTGAATTATTGGTTTAAAAATGCAGACATTGGGTCTAATAATAATACAATTGAATGAACTACTTTATGTTATTGGCACCCCGTGATAACACTTTAATTGAAGCAACAGTTTTTTTTCTCAGTGTACGATACCTTTCTCAACGCCTGATTACTAGAGCATAATTTTTATAGGAACATGTCGTTACTTACAAATATAATACACTCCATATTTGGGATATCTGAGCTCCTTGCAAAGCAAATCGATATTCTCTTTGGTCGGCCTTACAAACACTATACACGTCAAATGTTTCAGGGTGTCGTTATGCACAGCGGTGTCTATCCGTTCGAACAGGTACACCTCTTTCATCAGTATCTCGGACTGACTATAGAGCAGGCTGACTATACTTGTCTAAAATTAAAAAAAAAGAAGAATGACGATATCAGCTTCATTCATACTTGTCAGTTCTGTTCTTTGCAGCTGCACTGTTATATTTTTGGCGTTCAAATATGAAATAGATATATGAAATAGATTAGAGGTTGGAGGGAGGAAGAGGAGAGACGGGAGGTACGAAAGGTTCAGCTGCAGAAAAATAAACGTCACAGTGCTCACCGTTTGTTTATCCATCAGCAGAACTTTCATACCAGGACCGCTGTCTTCTGTCATCCGCGTTACATAAAACTTCAAAGCGGTGACGACGTTCATCCTGACGTTGGATTGGCGCCTCGTTCCGTGCAATTATTGTATTACACACGCATATATTCGCATATATACGCTAAATTCATATTTTTATAAACTGGACGCGATTATCCAGAGATGCGTATCTCTGCACATGTATACCCCACACAAGAATACTCCGAAGTACCATGACGCATACTGATAAATTTTGACAACGACGGGACACAGAAATTCTCGAGTGGGTTACAGAACGACGTTCGCAACGGCGCAGATGATCTCGATTCCTGATTGGTCCATGTCCGCATTTGTTGCGTGACGTCATACCGATATGACTTCGATCAATCAAACTCCGATTAATTTAATCAGCGATTAACTTAGCAAGTAAATTTATTAATATTTTATAGGAAACAATTATAATTTTATAGGAAACATTTTTATAATTTTAATCATATAATTTGTTCGGTATTACCGACGTACCATTCTCTTTTATTATTAATTTTTTATTATATATCTAACACATGGGGGAAAAAGAATTAGATCAGGGACAACGCATTATATATAGTTAGAAATTTTACTTTAGGCGATTCTTGTCCATTTTTACCCATGTAGGTTATCTTTAATCTCGATTTAATTTACTCTTTATCTTTTTCTAGTTCTAGCATTAGAAAAAGATAAAGAATAAGTTAGACCATTGGTAGAAATGGACATAAACTAGTCGGAGTTTGATCCGATTAACTTATTAAATAATAAATATTAAACAAAGGGTGCGGTCGAGTTGCCGCTACAAATGCTTTGAAGCATTTTTTGATTGGTCAATTAATAGAATTCTTTATTCTGATTGGTCAATTAAACGCTTCGAAGCATTTGTAGCGGCAACTCGACCGCACCCTATGGCTCATCGGATTAAAAATTCAAAGAGTGCGTATGAATTCCAATATATATAATGTAAAATACAGGACTTTGATTAGCACGAATCTTGCTTGGCTTATAGCCCCTTATTACACTCTTTAAATTATTAAATAATATTTGTACTATTTCGTTTATTAAAATAGAATTATTAATTTTTTATTATCCAACATATGGAAAAAAATTAAATCAGGGACAATGTATAGTAAGATTTCGCAATGCCTTCCGGCACCGACGAGATATTTATTATATAAAAGACAGCTGGTCTTATAGAAGTCCGCCCTACTGAAAAATTTTTATTGAGATCACAATTGAGAATAAAATTTTTATTGAGATCATATATAATTGAGAACACAATTGAGAACAAAATTTTTATTGAGATCATAATTGAAAATAAGAATTTTCAGTAGGGCGTGCTTGTTAAAATTTCGATTAGTTTATGATTAGTTTAATATATTAATTTTACAATTTATTATTATCTTGATGTTTCATAGACATGAACATATATTTAGGACTTGATAATATTCAATGTTCCCTAGTAGCACAGAACATTGGCAATGCATTGGTTCGTATTGGCCAAATATTGGTTATATTGGGAATGTCTTGGCCAATATGGGCCAATGCAAAGCCAATATTGGTTGTCAACAAAATGTAAGTGCACTGCCAATATGCAGCGCCCACGATGACACCAATGTTGGTTACAAAATAAATG
>NJRQ01000007.1:1106061-1149552 GCA_003063805.1 Aphaenogaster ashmeadi | reverse complement strand
CTTCGAAGCGTTCAATTGACCAATCAGAATAAAGAATTCTATTAATTGACCAATCAAAGAATGCTTCAAAGCATTTGTAGCGCCAAGTGGACCGCAGCCATAATGGAAAGCACCCAACAATACCTCGTCGGTGCTTCCGGTAACAACGGGCGCGTAACTTTTTCATACTATTCCATATGTCGTGTGAGAAATTTTTCAAATGTGTGCCGATTGGCTACGGGATAGGGAATTTCTGAAGACTCCAAAACCTTCCTTCCCCCCCTGCCAGCCGACAGCCAATCGGTACGCCCGGAAAACTCGTATATATTACGGACGACGAACGAAATCTCAGTTTTCGTCCGCTTCGCGCGTACATACGTCATTGCGGCCGTGGCGCGCCTGCGCGGAGGAGACCGGTCGCCCGTCGTAGTATTGCGCGAGTTTACGGAGAGTCCGACGGTGTTCATGGGACTGTGGCTGTGCGAGGCGGACCGCCGTGTTTAGCATTATCATTTTCGCGACTGCCGACCGGACGCGAGGCTCCCCTACCTTCCGTCCCCTTTTCTCCCCCGCCCCCCCCCTCGACGATGCACCGGTGCGGCTTCTGAAGCAACACGGGCAGGATACCGTCCTCGGTGGATCGTCGGTGTTCTTCCCCTCCCGGTCGGCCGAGCGCGTCCACGCCGATCGTGCGTGTCGCGCCACGATGGCCCTCAGCCAGACCAGCGTGGTGAGTAGAAACGAGCGAGCGCGAACAGGCCTGTAAACGCCCGCGGGAAGTACTTGATACTGATAGGAACCCGGGCGTTTACGTGTTCCGGGCGATCTCCTCGAGAGGATGAATGCTCGTCTTCGGTTCTCTCGACGAACGCCGCGCGCGTTCGGCGGCCCGGTGCGCCGACCGCGACGTGAGGAAATTGCACCTTGGCTGAAAGATTGTAATAAATGAACTGCGAGGCATGTTGGTTGCTGTTTTAAGTAGCACTCGGAGGGACTCGCATCGCCGTCTCGCACCTCGTCGTTTGATATCTAAATACCAAACCGACCTTGCGTTCCACTGTGATATCTCTGAGCAAACGTTCAGATGTTTACATACCTGACTGGTTCACTCGGACGCTGGAATATTTTCCCTATATGTATAATTCTCGGTGTCTGTAACTTGATAGGAACGCTAGGGTAAGGTGATTAAGGCCAGTGTGAATCGGGTTTCTTCCGTATACCTAATACCTTTCCAAGTTTATGTTTGTTCGTTGCCGAAGAGGGAAGTCAAAGATATTGACTTAGTTTACACCGTGCGTTTAGGCCGCGGCCTATACCCCAAATTCGACCTAAATGATCGCTGTAAACACTTGGTAGGTGACCCCAGGTCACCTTTTAGGTCGAATTTGGGGTATAGGCCGCGGCCTAAACGCACGGTGTATTCGTAGCCATTGGTTTGAGCATGAAAGATTGGATATAGGAAAAATATAATTCGCACAAACGTCTGTGTTTATAGATTTGTAGTGGCTTTAATTTAACTTCTTATAGGAACGCATTTGTATACGCTTATATAACATTTCTTGGTCAGAATGACTGCTAAGGTACCATATAAAGATTTACGGGCAAATATATGCCATACATTTCATGTGTGCGTATGTATTTTTAACATTTTCGCAATATCAAAAAACTGAATTCTATATAAATTTTACAGCTGAAATTATACAACACTGTGATAGAAGATGTAATAGCAGGAGTGCGAGAGTCGTTTATAGACGAAGGCGTAGATGAGCAGGTTCTGCAAGAGCTTAAGCAAATATGGGAAGCAAAACTGATGGCCAGCAAGGCCGTGGACTTAAATCCAGATCCACCAGAGCCACAAGTTCCTCAAATCAACACGCACAAAGCTGTGTCTGTCAATAAAGGTATGTGTTGATAGAGATCGAACATAATCATTATAGGGATTTTTCAGCAAAATGTAATGTATACAAAGTGGTTCACTGCTATTGGACGTTTTGTATAGAATATTCAATAATGGTGATGCATTTTGTATATATAGATCATTGTTATTAACAGCTAATGTAGGAAATCATTTTGTACAACCATCTGCTGGAAACACAGTGCCGCAAACGCAACCTCAACAACAATCGCAACAACAGCAGCAGCAAGCGCAGGCACAACCACAGCAACCATCGCAACCTCAGCAACATACGCATCCTTCCACGGGAACAACGTTGCAGCAACAGCAGCAGCAGCAGCATTCGACGACGCCAGTGCAACAAGTAGTGACCGCTTCGGCTGTGCTCGAGCGACAAGTGCCCATACAGATCACCTTACCTCCACAAGCTGGCGTTCCGGATGGACCGCAGCGGATTTTAAGCATACAAGTTCCTGCATCTGCTCTTCAAGGTGAGAATCTTCTTATGTTTTATTAAGAACAACTTGTGTAACATATTGAACATCCTACTTATATAAATTGAATATTCTTTTAGTTTGTTATATATAATTTTTATAATACAAATTCATAAACATTTATATTATAAAAATATAAATATATTTATATTTATTATAATACAAACATATAGATATATTCATATTATAAAAATATAGATTTATATAAAGGTATTTTTTATAAGATAAATTCATAATACTATATTACAATTATTTTGTATACACGCATATATTCTTTTTAGAGCATGTTAATTAAAATACATGGTGTATTTTTTGCTATTGTAATTTAAAACTATTGTGTAAAGAACTTGAAAGAATTTTTAAAAACATACATTTATCAACTATTTATGTAAATATATATTATGTAAATAAAAAAATTGTGTTTTTCTTTTCAGCAAACCAACTGCATACGATTTTAACAGGTCCAGTAATTTCCGCCGCTATGGGTCTTCCAGCAAATTTAGCTTCGACTCTGTTACAACAGCATGTAAATTCTACACTGCAAGGACAAGCAACGTTAACTCCATTGCAAGTGAATCAGCCCCTTCAAGTGGTCACACAAAGTACAAATAGCGTTGTCACACAGAGGCCGCCTCAAAATCAGGTAGAATGGAATATTTGGTCTATACGAGATGAGATAATACAAAAGATAAGATAATGGATAATAGATAAATACATGTACACATCCATGTACGTATATTATAAGTAATATAACGTACATTGTTCGCTTTTTCCAACAGCAAAATAATATAAATCAGTTAGATGGAGGAGTAGGTGACTCTACTGATGATGATGATGAAGAGGAAGAAGAGGATAATGATGATGATGACGAGGATCTTGATGAAAAGGAGGAGGAAGAAAATGATGAAGCGGCGGCTCGTGAAGAGGTTAGTCTTTGTAAATAAATTTTAAGTAACTTGAGAGGCTGTATTACAAGAGAGAATTGTTTGTACTAGGAACCCCTTAATTCCGAAGATGATGTTACGGACGATGATCCCGGTGATCTCTTCGATACTGATAATGTAGTCGTCTGTCAGTATGATAAGGTATGAAAGTGATTTATATTTAATTTTATGATTAAATTATTTAAACGCAAAGAGACATACGATAACGTTTTGTTTTCAGATCACAAGGAGTCGGAATAAGTGGAAGTTTTATCTGAAGGACGGTATAATGAATCTAAGTGGGAAAGACTATGTGTTCCAAAAGGCAAACGGAGACGCTGAATGGTAACTCAAGGTGCGATGTGAATATCGTGTTGCCCACAGTAAACTCGACTCAGGGACACTGCGTGTAAAGGCAACTTGATAATGTGTTCACGTGAAACCGCGTTAATACGAGAGATACCGACAATCTCTACGATGATTCTTCTACCGATTGTGCGAAGTTGCTACAATGGAAACAGCAGTACAGGGGAACAATGGCGAATGTTATCACATTATCATAAATATCATATTGTACATCTCTTGTGTTACATCCTTAGCCCTCTGAGCGGCAGAGTCCTCGAGATGGTTCAGACACGCCGATTCCACTTGTCGAAACTAGATAAGTCGCAGGTATCATAAATGTGGTTTTATTCTTTTAATTCTTTTTTATGTTCTGTTAAGAATATAATTATCAATCTTGAATATTCTTAATTATTTTGTTAATCTTAAGAAAATTCAAGACCGAAAGTCAAGTGGGGCATAGAGGGCTAATATATATGGTTTTCGTGTAGTGCAAATTATGAATATACAGTGTAAAAATCATACAAGAGTCTCCTATTGTTAATCATACGTTATTGGAAACTTGCTTGTGGATGCCGAGATTCCTTCTACTAATCTTGACAAATTGGTTAGCTTTTTCTAGCAAATGAGTGAACTTTATTGGAGCGGAAGTGCGTTATGTATATATATTGACTGAATAATATATATGCATATTGACGAAAGCACCATATCGATTAGTGGATCTGGAACCACTGACATCAATGGACAATGAATGCAAAAATTGTACTAGATACATACATAATATATATTATATACATATATATTTTGAAATCCTCGATTATGAACTTTTTCACGTGAAAGGAAGTTAAGAAAAAACTTCCATTCTCTCTTTGTGATCTGAAAACAGAACGATATCGTATGTGTGTTTGAGTTGAAAAGTTTTAAGGGATTACAAAACTACGATTCATGTGTGATTTGGAATAATAAATGTGTCTTATACTGTTGCCAACATTGCTAAGTTCATTTATCAAGAGGAATGAAAGGATAATTCACAGCATTTAGGATCTATCGGCGTGTTTCACTCAGGAAGCGAAAATCAGTGCCGTGAGCGTGTTTATAAAAATCTATTCTTAAATTATAATTTATGAGTGAAGATTTAATTAGTTTAAAATGGAAGTATTGATAGTTTAATTGGAGAATGATAAACAAGCTTCTACGAAACTCACAATGTGATTACGAGTATGCCAAAATATGTGCAATTTCTGTATTGTATGATATCACTTTGTTAAGAATATTCCAAAAACGTTGGCATATTTTTAAATCTGGCTAGTTTATTTTAAACAATTGGCTAAATCTTTCATTTTTCTGAGGTTACCAAAAAGGAGTATATATTTTATGAACATTTTGGTGAAAATCGTATATCTTGTAGAATATGATTATATACAGGTGCTGTCCGCAAAATATTACGGTATCTGCGTTATATTGTTCGTCGTATGCCTTATATATTCCAAGTTTAATTTATAAATTAAACTTCTTGGAATTTGCAAAATAAATGTTTCACAAGAAAACTATTCTTTACAGATGTGTATGTATGCATGTAGCTTAGAAACTTTTGGACAACCGCAATCTCCTTAATGCCAAGTATTCAATAGTCCGTATTTATATCCTTTATTTTGTCTCGTATTTAGTGCTATCCAGTGATCGTCCAAATCGATATATGCGTATCTAAATTTCATCTGACTGTTTCTAATTAACTGGATTTTGTTTGTTACGATTTTTTTTCTGCTTCTCAGAAGTATATTGACAGGCAGCTTAATGGTAAAACATGTTTTATTTCATTAAATTCCTTCCTGTAGTAATTCAATGTTTTCCCAATAAACCACTAATACGAGTCACAATTCTCATTAGATTCTTCAAACATAAAATATCAACATTTTTATACATTGTCTAACGTATAATAAAACTTATTTTATTCGAAATGCCATAAAGAGGAACATTTTCGACGTTGAAGAATACATCAGGACTGTTGAATCTCACAAATTCAATACTTTAAATTCCAATTTGCGAAGAAAAACGTGCCTATGAAAACATCATATATACACAATTTTAAATTACCTCCATTATAAAATACTAAATGGGGCTAGTAGGAAAAGTAGTTACAATTAAAATATTACAAAATGTACAAAACTCTAATTGCATATATTAAAAATAATATCATAGTTTTTTCCAAACAACCGCGTCTATACTTCAGCATATTTCGATCGAGTTTTTTAATTTGATAACGGAAGAGGCTTGCAGACTAATTAAAGCAGTTTAATTTTTTATCATATTCAAAGTGTCAATGTCAACTAAAAATTGCATATACATTTAAATATACTATTTGTAAATAGAATTATATATTGGATTCGCAAAAGCTCTATAATCAATGATTTTCGATGTCAAATATCTCTTATGGAGATTCTGTAATTTTGAGCCATCTCATATTTTGAAATTTATGGGCGTAACATTGCAGTTCAATTTTATGCCGTCCGTATTTCCAAGTACAAACGCGATTGTATTGCCCTGTGCTTCGTTTTACATATGAGATTGTGACATTATCATATTATAAATATTCACTTGTAAAGAGAGCTTGTGACATGCAACTCATCGATTCCTCTCTTTTTGTGAACACATAGACCTAGTTTACATCGTGCACTTGATACGCGTATCAGGTACTATATTTGTACTAAATTCGTACTAAATATTTAGTACGCACGATGTAAACGCTGCCGGATCAACTTGGTACGAGCGTACCAAGCAGGAGTATCGTACTGATACGCGTATCAAATGATACAAATGACGATATAAACGCATGAAACGCATTTTGAAGGAAATTTAGCATTGAGCATAACCTAAATACCACCAAAATACCTTCATTTTAAATACCACCACTAAGAGGCAATCGACATAAATTAAATTCGTATTATTTTTTCCCTTACTACATTCGATGTAAACGCATCCGTACTAAAACATTGATGCGCACCAAACTTAATACGCGTATCAACATTTCGACGATGTAAACTAGGCCATAAGCAGTTATAAGCCAAACAATCATATGAATGAAAAACTATAAAGTTTTGTTCAAATGTTCGTCGAGCATGAGCATTATTGCAATTAAATACACGTGCGAGATCGAAATATTTCATATTTGGAGAAATTGTACAAAATGATTCATGTTTGCCTTTTTGTTCTCTTTTTTGATTGGATATCCAATCAAAGCTTTAAAATTCTTAAATATGCATACATGTTACGAACTCCCCTTTATTTGAATAATTTAAAATATAGAAAGATAATATATTACTGTAAATTGAAGATAGCGAATAACCTGCGGTCCTTATTCTACAATAATCGGTGAGCTTTTCCTCAATAGAGATAAATCATGGAAAGTCTTAGTAAATCGATTTCTATGACGTAAATTAATCATATATTGAAAAAGGCTCACCGCGTTTTATTTGATACCCATTAAATATACGGCGCGTTTTGTAATATTACTTTATATCAGTCGTTTTCCTATAACGATATAATAGGCCATATATTTAAGGTGGACAATATCACTTCGTGACTATCTGAACGAGTAGATTTAGATCGAGGTCTCCTCCCATGCATTTACGACTAAAGTAGATCGTCTTTAATATTATTTTCAGAGAAGTCAGTACTTGGTTGGCTAGTGCTAGGTTCTAGCGTATTCATCTGCTCGTCAGAAACGGTTGCATTTTCCATGGAAGTTGGAATTACCGTAGATGCTATGACATTTCCGTTGCCTTCTGATTCCGATTTTCTCTTTAATTGTCCCACTATAGTTACATAGTTGGCAGGTACCAAACCGACGTTCTTATTGTCGGCGGCTATCCACCAACCTGGCATGCTCTTAGATTGCAGGGAACGTGGCGCCAACCATATTTTCTGACCGGCTCTCAGGCTCAATTCCTCGTTAGAAACCGCCATGAAATCGTACATCGCTGTTGCCACGCATACAGGATCCTCGCATTTCACCCATTCTTTCGGATCGTTGACTGTAAATTTAACCGATGTATAATGTTCATGTATTTATAAAAAAAAGGATGTCAAAGTATCAAAGCATATCTTAAAGACAGAAATCAGTTTATACAAAATATTATATAGATATCTTTTGTAAAATTTTGATAAAAATTATTTAATGTTTTCCCAAGCACAGGAATTTAATGGCAAGAGACGTAGATTTTTTTCGTTCGTTATTTGTAAAAATGTATTTATGTATTTATTTAGATCATGTATTTTTTAGAGATGCAGAAATATAATTACCTTTTATTTGACTCTGTCTTATATTACTCGTTATCTTGTGAATGAGATATGGAATAGCGACAAACACGCCGAGGAGCAGAACATTCATCCATGGAGAAACCCGTTCATTCGCCGCCGTCGTCGTCCGTTCTCCATTTGCTAGTTGTGATACTGATTGCTGCCACAAGTCTTCGGCAACAGCAGTCTGCGTTTGAAGACCTAACAATAAAGCAAATTATTAAACGATGATCGTAAATTATGTAAATCGAGATAAAAGTTTCAGTTATATAATAAGCTTACCAAGTGTAAATAGAATTCTTCTGTAGACCCATTTCATGACGCGGATCAAAGCAAACGTGCTCAATAATTGGCCGATTGTGGAACGCAGTCTACCGATATTATCCGCCACGCTTAAAATCGCTCTGAAGGAATTTGTCAATGCGAAATATGTTGATTCCAGTAACATCGTGATAGACGAAAATGTGTGTAATACGGTTTCCACTACACGGAAAGTTGATCTCGTACTTTCCTCTGCATACTGTTGAAACCTGTATCATGGAAAGCAAGCTCTTTTAGCCGAAGAACCTTAGTAACTAAAGGTACTTTTTCAAACCAAAATTTAAGATTGTAATATTTAGGAAAGCAGAGGGCAGAATAAATTGATGATCTAGTTTAAATTAGATTTATTCTGTTCGACTGCATAATCTGTACTTTTTCACGATTTTATATATATCGAGACACACTGAATTGCTATATTTTTAAAATATAATATATGTCAAGAAAGTTCTAAAAACAAGTTGTTTTTATTCTTTCATCGTTTTATATCTCAATAGGTTTATATCTAAACTCTCAAGTGATAAATGACTTTCTCTTCCAACATACCTGCTCTCCACGTCGCCACTGTGCCCTCCAAATTGTCCATAACTGTTACTGGAATAGGGCATGTAACTTCCAAAAGATCCATATCCACCGTAACCCCTGTAACCACCTCCATATCCGTAGTTCCCATAGCCATAGTTTGAGCCATATGACCTATAATCGTTGTACCCCAAATAGTTTTGAGCCGGCTGGCGTGGTGGCAACGGAGGCGGGACAGTTCCAGCGGTTTGGAAGGCCAAGTGTGGTCCCGGCATGCTGGGCAGAGTCAAAATTGTCATTGTTACATTTTACTGGTACGTTCTTCGTATCTATCGTTACCGCAATTCACATCGTTTGCTTCAAATATGATGGGATGGGCATCAAACTGACCGTTTTGCAGCAATCTGCGTGGAATAGAAAACTGTACATAAATCTACATATTCCAAGGGTACGAAAGAAAATTATTAAACAATTTTCAAGTTGCACTAAAGCGCTGAGGACAATCTTAGGATTAAAAGATCAAAATCTACCAAAAACGATTAAATATTTTGTATCTACTCTGGATACACGCAAGGGCGTCCGCAGGATTTTTTCCAGGAGGGGCATAATTCAAAATGTTACTTCCAGAATTAGAATACTAATAATTTGAAATTTATACACCTTTTGTTGAAAATTATACACCTAATCCTGTGGATTAGAGCAGAGATCGGCAAGGTTAGCACAACTTGCCCTTTCTTTATTCAAAGAGAGAGCAAATACTTAATTTTTTGCTAATTCCAGGAAGGGGCAAATGCCTCTTTTGCCCCGCCTGTGGACACCCTTGGATACACGGTTATACATGGTTTTCCTACTTATCCATCTCTTTTTCATTTTTTAATGCTCCAATGCACCGTAAGGTATCAAAGTAGAATGTAATTGAGCGTGAGGGCTGTCGGTGCGGAGCTCGGTTGCAAAACGGCCAGATGAATGCTCTTTGACATCAGCAGGAAGTTTGCGAGATCACGACGAGGAAGCGCGTGTTCGATACCAGGCGCCGATGTCTTACTTGGACGAGAAGCTGGACGAGTTCCTGAGCTGGTTGCTGTTGATAACATTACTTCGTCCCGGTGCCATCGTTCTTGGATTTCACGTCTGTTTTTCCGGAGATTCTCGCGTTCGCGTCATGCGGCACGCGCAGGACGACGTAGAACGGTCCGCTGATAACGCGGTTCAAAGTTCACGAACCTAGGTAATCGAGATCTACGTGCGATGCCCGCAACAGTGACCGTGCACCTTCACGTCCGAAGGATACTCCGCCTACTCCGGGCGGCACAGCGGGGCGTCCTTCCAAGTCGCGAAACGTCTCGTGCGTTAAGTATTAATTCGTATTGATGTGTTAAGGCCTGTTTCCAGATGTGAGCACTCCCTCGTTACGCCCGCGAAAGACAGGCATGAAGGCATGATCAATAAGGTCGTGCGGCTCTGGGAGTCGAAACTCGAAACGTTTGCAGGGAGTCTCGAATCGCTCGAATCGTGTCACCAGAGAGAATTCTCTCTGGTGTCACTTTTTCTGCCGAATTACGGATTCTTCCCCCGACGCCTAGTAAATTTTTGAAAATTTAAATTTTCGTGCTTGTACCGATTTTCGACAGCTCGATTTTCGGGTCTAGTGACTTCTGGTGATTTTTGAGAACTCGAGTTTGCGTGACTCTGCTAATTCTTTGGAGCTGATCCACAAACTTATTATTATTCTATATTATTAATTTTCCGAAGTATTTCTTGATTAATTATAAATAAGAAAAATATATATATATATATATTATATACCACAAAAAAGAAATAATTATAATAATCATTATATAATAATAATTTCATATATTCTTATTTGTAATTAATCAAGAAATTTTATATACATAATAAAATCAAATTAACGACGTGTTATATAATTTATATTTGAAAGTGGTATAATGTTATACATACAAAAAATTGACGAGATATACCTAAGACTTTCAAGCTTCGCCATATATATGCCACTTTCAAAATTAACAGCTCACAGGTACATTTTCACAGCAATAATGATATAAAAACATGATATGGAAAATAACGAGCAAGAAGTATTTTACAAAACAACGTTGATATCCACAGATCGAACGACATTGATTAAAAATACATTAATTATTTTCTAACATTAGCGTGCGACAACATGAGAATCGTACAGTTTTATGTATCCTATATAGATCTTGTATATGCATTTCTTCAATTACAAGATAAAAACTATAAGTACTTACAGGCAATAAGGAATTCTAATGTTTGATAAGAACAAAAATATGTCATTACCCACGATATAAAAATTAAATAAACTCAACGTTAAATAAACTCAAATCTTAGTAATAGTAGTAAAATTATACATCACAGATATACATAATGCGTCAAATTTAAGTAAAATGCGCAACGTGAACAATTATGCAGAACTGAGAAGAAGTGTAGAAGCACAAAGACTTTCGTCGCTCATATATATCTCTTTTGTATTAACAATCTTTGTTAAAGCTTTTGATTCTATACAAATTGTAACTTTGATTAGTTTGAATGTGCTCTTCTAAAATGGCGTTCTGTATGTTATATATCATCATTTTATATAAAAACGGTGCAAGTAATTTATACTTAAAATTCATATATTTCCTTTGCATTTTATCATTTTGCTTGCACTTTAAATTGCTGCTTTTTCACGATTCCTCATCCTCGCTCGAACTGTCCATTGTATAACATAACTGAAAATTGAAAAGTATATACATGATATAATATCAAATACAGTACAAATGCATCATTTAACATGTAAAGCAATTAAAATATATTATCTTAATTTTTACTTATTAAAGTAGAAAGATTTTGAAGCCAGACTATAAAGGAACATAGAAACAACTCAAAAAAATATTTTTATTTTTTGTAGCATTTTAGATGCCAACGCTTTAATCGCTTATATTTCGTTATATACCTCATCCAGATCTGGCCTTTTCAATATTTCCTCGAGTCCTGATAATCTCTCGAGATAATTTGGCACATTGCAAGCGTCAAGCACGAAAGCGAAATCGCGTTGTCGATATTCTTTGATCAAAGGCGTCGAGCAAGCTGTACAGAATGGAGATCTATGCGTGACAGTCAGTTTCATTTCGTGGCCCCAAAGCGAGCCTCGTATCGTGTGAGGTACACCACCCAATAATCCTATCAGCGGATTATCGATATTCTCTCGACAATCATCATCATTATTCATAAGCGCCCTAGCTGAAATTCTGAAAATTATAAAATTAGATTGAATCCAGACCTATATATATTACTAGGTAAAAATATGATATTTAAATTTAGCTTACTCTTGGGGATGCTGCGTTACTGCCATAAGTAGTTCAACAGCCAAACCCGCGGCGATTTGTGATAAACCCGGCCGACTTACGGTACATTGCTGATCAAGCGTTCTATCAGTTTGCGACTAAAATGAGAATGAAAATAACAATCACAGAATTAAAAAACAATCTATCTTAAATACTTTGTATTATAAATCATTTTCCAGAATCTGATGATATTAAAATAAATCACATGTACTTACATTTCCGGGTTGCGTTACATCGTTACAAAAGTAACATCCAAGATCCTGTCCTGCAGGGTTCTGTACCGTTAAATTAGGTGAGATGGGATCGGAAAGAGCGCGCGTGCCGTGCCGTTGTACCGTGTACGAATCGAAGCCCAAAGCAGCGTTGATAGCTATCTTATTCGTTGCGGCGCACAAGAGGGTTGGCAGCCATCTGGCTTCTCGTGAATCCAAAAGTAAGAATGCTACGTCGTGGCTATTTACGAGTTCTTGCAGTTTGCTCACAGCTTCCCTAGTCGTCTCCATCATACTCTGGCCGACTACGTGACCAGGCATAGGAATATGCAAGACTACACCTTCCACATTCTGCAATGCCGTAATTGATTTTATTAACAACTGCTTTCTTCGAAATATTGTCTTACGATGCAACAAGTTTAATAGACATATACTTGCCATACTAGGACGTATCCTAAGTAAAGCGTCTTTCGCAGCATGCACTTTGTGTCGACGTTGCACCGCGTCTTCGTGGGTATACAAACTCTGGCGCACTGTATTGCTGTGGGAGACGGTAGAATTATCCACAAACGTCATATTATTAATACCCCAGCCAAGGAGTACTCTCGCCACGGAACACCCTAGTGTACCGGCACCCAATAGAAGGCATCGTAGACCACTGATCTTTTCCAGATTTAGATCAGGGGCAAGGCGCCATTTCATCAATTTCAGATTTAAATTGATCGCTCTGTCTGATAGTCTAACGTAACATACAAATATAAATAACATTCATAAATCTCTGTATATAGAAATCGTTAATTGACTCGGACTTACTTGGTAGGATCCATAATGTTAGATAAATCCGCAATATTAGGACCCATTTTCCCATTTACGTTAGCTTCCCAACCTACTAAATGCCCTTCAGAAATAGTTTCTCTCATAGTTTCCGCGTCTCTATCTTCTTTGATTCTAAGTGTAAATATAACTGCAGTTTGCACTTTATCACTCCTTATAGACAAAACTTTGATGTCGTGTGTAAAGCAATACGTAGGGCAATGCCACAATAATAGGCACAGAAGGTTTCGCAAGGGCCAACCAGGTTCTGCACTTGCGCAAGGATCATAAAATGCAAAGTATACCTCATCCTTTACCTAATAAAAGATAAATTTAATTTAAGCTATTATTAATAACAAGTTTCTCTCTCTCTCTCTCTCTCTCTCTCTCTCTCTCTCTCTCTCTCTCTCTCTCATTATATATAATATAAAAATGAAAGATAATAAGAGCATGAATTCATTAAACTGTACCTGCTCTGAATCTCCTTTATTGCTAACTTTTAGTTTTATATACTCCACTCCCTTTGATAAGTTATCAACGTTCAAATCAACTTTTCCAGACACAAAAACTGTGAAGAAATTCCTCGATCTTGCATCCAGCTGAAGAAAGCTCGTACGTAATTTATCTATTTGATTGGACGTAAATTCGCCAGATGCAAATTTTGTTGGTGCGACCGAATAAGTTTCCGGTAATGAGAAAGGAGTTGGATGCGCAGCCCAATAATAAAACTTATACTTCTTAAGATCTGAGTATGCAAATACTAGGAATACCGAGAGCCGCCAAGGCTCCTCCAAGGCCGTGCCATCTCTGATACTATCAGTGATACATTTGCCCATGGTGTCGATGAATTTCTCGGGATTTATCTGCCTAAATGCTTCATAGGTATTTGTGTTAATCATGTAGCCACAGCAAGCTACTCCGGCATTGTGAGAAGTTGTCTCCAGGTTTCTGAAACTCATCTAAATGGAGCTTATCCTGTTTATTATAGCGACATAGGATTTACACATCATTATTAATGGCTAATGTTAATACAGATACAAATTACACTGCAAAACATAGTTCAGTTTATTTCCTGTAAAAAATATAAATCATATTCTCATGCTTCTGTGACACTTACTCGTTAAATGATGTACAATCAAGTGTTAATGGATTAGTTCTTCCTTCATCCATCGGTTGAAGAGAAAAACTGCTCCATAAATGTATCTTGGCCTTCTCATCTAGTTTCAACTTGTCTATTTTCAATTCTGCAAATTTTGCCCAAAACGTTGAGTCCGTCGTCGTTTTCAATTTTGTGAATCTTATTACTTCAGACATCTTTAGAAATAAATAATTTTCTTAAACCTAAAAGACGAAAGAAATGTAAGTGAGGGATATATTTTTACAACAAAGAAACGATAGTAATACAAGTGATTCTTGATAAGATAAGATTTCATAGACGTTCGATTTCACGTTAAGAAATGCACAAGATTATTCTAGGAAACATATATCTCCTTGGCATTGAACAATATTATACAAAAGTGATATTCGTATATAGCACAGTAAGTTTAGATTAATCGTATTATATTATTTCTGCATCATAATTATATGTCAGTTTCTAGAAACGCAATTTCTTAAATCGTTGGCTGCGTTAAAAAATGGAGCATACCCAAATATTTTGATGATGGGCCATGCGCTTCAAAAATAGTACATCTATGTATATATTTGTCTCTTTTTCTCTCTTTCTCTCTCTACAAATCAGCACCAGTTAACACGCGTATCGGATTCATACGGTACAATTGTCGGCAACAATCGCTGCTATAATATGAAAACAAGTAGCAAACAGAAAACGCATATAAAAAGAGTAAACAAAGACGAACGTCTACGCACAAACGTTCGCGTCGCTACTGCATCCGCGTGTCGCGTACGCCTGCGCGCCTGAAGTTAGGCACATCCGACTCGAGCGCGTCACGTGCGTGCCTAACTTCAGACTTCAGACGCGAGGAGATGCCGTACAACTGCAGTGAACATACGTGCAAGTCGCTCTTCGACTAAAGGCCTCCGCACAATCAAAAATATAAGGAACAAGGAACAGATATTAGCGATTGGGATGTGGAAGAAAGAAGAAGGAAGAATCTTCTTTCTTTTTTACTTTCTCATCCCAATCGCTAATATCTGTTCCTAATTGTTCCTTATATTTTTGATTGTACGAGGACCTTAATGCCCAATTTTTTCACCTTTAGATTAGTTCTCGATAACTTTATTTGAAAGATATCTCTCAAAATTAATGAGTCTGTTCTTTATAGCTGAACTGGCTGCACTGTTCAGAGTTTATCTTTTTCCTTCCAATGTGGAGTTAAAGATGTATATGTCAGACTTTCAAAAATAACAGCATTGCCATAATATTTTGCTAAGATGTTAATAATGTATTTCATTCCTACATATGAAATTTGTCAATTATTTACCGTATGGTTTTCAAGAAAATTATTATTATAACGTCTGTAAGACGTAATATAGACGTTTTACGTCAGACTTTAAAAGATAACAGCATTGCCATAATATTTTGCTAAGATGTTTAATAATGTATTTCGTTCCTACATATGAAATTTGAAGTCAATTTACCGTATCGTTTTCAAGAAAATTATTATTCTAACTGTCTGTAAGACGTCTATATTACGTCTTACAGACGTTATAATAATAATTTTCTTGAAAACGATACGGTAAATTGACTTTAAATTTCATATGTAGGAACGAAATACATTATTAAACATCTTAGCAAAATATTATGGCAATGCTGTTATCTTTTAAAGTCTGACATACATCTTTAAAAAGATAAACTCTGAACTAGTGCAGCCAGTTCAGTTATAAAGAACAGACCGATTGTCTATGATTGGCTATTGCTAACTTTATCTGGAAGATAAAAATCTAAAGGTGAAGAAATTGGGCGTAAATATGTTCTCAAAGTTGAATACTTTTGAATATATGTCTGTCTGAACAAGTCTGCAACTTCAGAGGAGTCTCTCGCGAGAGGAACCGAAGAACTTCTCAACGAAAATTTAATCAAATAGTTTCACATTAATCATTATTAATTACCAATTATCAATTAATAATTTGTGAATTGGAATTTTGTTAATATTCATCGATCTATCTTCGCAAGAGAGAGTTTCTTTTCGTTATAGAATCTGATTACGACATGTCGATCACGAGTGACGCTTGATTTATTCACGCGCTTATTGTTGTTACCAATTTATTTATAAACTGCAAAATATACGCGGAGAGACACGTATGTACTTGCACCGTTGCACAACGCGTTTAAAGAAAAATTTATTCCAATGGGAAGAGTTTTTGCGAAATTAACTCGGCGTAATTGTGATCGAAATCAATCTATTCCCACACGGAACATAAGTCCATACAACCTCTATTAGAGGTTATACCTCTATTAGAGGTTGTATGGACGTCTAATGGACGCTATTGTTCCGTGTGGGTTAATTATCCTCAATTATGATCTCAATTATGATCTCAATAAAAATTTTGTTCTCAATTGTGTGTTCTCAATTGTGATCCCAATAAAAATTTTATTCTCAATTGTGATATCTCAATAAAAATTTTTCAGTAGGGTAAGGATATTATTATTACATTGAGTAAGAATTATTATTTGCTATTTTCTCTTTGAATTATGTTGAACCTTAATTCATGAACTTTTCGCGAAAAGTTCCAACCCATACAGCACAGAAATTGCAGCAACGTCGCAGTAACATTGCAGCAACATAACAATACATAACAATATTGCCGAAATGTTGCTGCAATGTTACTGCGACGTAGCTGCAATTTCTGTGCTGTATGGGAAGGTATTTTTTTTTGCTTTGAAGGCATTGTCGAAAGCTGCTGTTCTGCAAAATTCAGAGAGATAAAACACGTTCATTGGAAGTGAAGCGCGAAGCTTCATTTTATCCTAACTTCAGAGCGCTCGAAACGTTCGTCGTCCGCTACATTTGTCCTTCTTTCCGCTAATCTCTTCGCGGATAGAGTTACGATCGACGTGCAATCTCGCTTGCACGGCGTGTGAGCAAGTGGGGCGGGATAGAGAGGAGTTAAAAGCGCATCGGAGCGATCGCAAAGATCGCGAGGACGGTGATTTCGCAACCTGCAATCGGCGGTCGAGCGCCGACGCGTTTCTCTTTAGAACGGTACGATCGCCTTGAAAAGCCTTTTTGCACACGAAAGGTAACGTATTGGAGTTGAATTTAAAATTACATCATCTAGCGCATATATGATAAATTTATCAAGTAATTTATATATTAAAAAATAATTTTTATATTATATAAAATTATGTTAAGAATTATACGAAGGTCTCTTTCAGTCTCTTTGCAGTTAATCGTATTCGATAAATCGGCGGGCGCGCTCATGGCCTGAAGTTGGTCACCGAAGCGGCGGCGCGGCGGCGGCTGCGGCGGCCCGGCTGCGCGCGCCGATGGTACCGCTGCGCCAATATGGCCGCACGGTATCGGCTGTCCGCAACGACGCGACTGTGAGAGTGGGCTATCCGGGGGGGTGCCCACCGAGGCAGGTCCAGCGAAATATGTCGGACTACCTGAGGTCCGCGCTCGGGTACCTGAACGGCGGCACCGGCGGCAACGAGTACGTCGGCCAGACGTTGGACATCAACAATGTGAAGCTGAGGGTGACGCGGCTGATCGCCGAGGGTGAGTCTATCATCTCCGGCTGGCGGATCTCGGCCGCTGTCAGATCTCGTTTCTGGCGGCACCTCCTACTCGCGATTAGAGCCGATAAGGATCGACCGTGGTCCGCTTTCCTCGCGTCGCGAGAAAAAAAGAGGCTGAACGATCGCGAGGGAAGGAGGCGAGGAAAAAGGAGCCAGACTCTCTCGCGTGACAGCTGCCCTTCTGTCATGTGTCAAACGTGTTTTGACACGCGGCCACTCAGCGCCGAGCACGTCGTGGACAATCTGGTCTGACGTTAGCGCATAACAAGCGCATACCTTCTCTCCTTCTCTACCGCGCTCACTCGCATTCCGCTGGATCGGATATCATCGGATGCTATCCGTTCGACGATATTGACGATCTATCGCCTATTTTCTGGAACGACCGTTCGTCGCGGGTTTTAAATTGGGTTTTTAATTTAAAATGCAGGCGATTTTGCTTGCTCGGTCCTCGGGTCCGCAGCTTCCTTGTGAATGCGCTGCGAAGCTATCTAGATTCTCCTTTCTAATTATATTTAGAATCTATTGATTGTATTAATATAGCTTATGCTTTTGTTGAATCATCGTACATTCTCAGTTTCTGTTTCGTAATACTGAATATTAAAACTGTACTACGATAAGTTTCAATTTTAGTATATGTACTGCTGAAGCAAGTACTACAAGAAGTTGATTTATCAAGAAGTTTAAATTTCTTTAACAAATTTATATTATAGTTTAACTCGGGTATTTGTAAGATGTAATTTTGCGAATTTCAATATATGCGTAGATAAGGTTACTTAAAGAAATGAAAAACCAAGTAAACAATCATGAATATTTTTACAGAAATTTGCAACTTGAATTATTGTAAAATAAACGGACGTTAATTAATTAATCACACATGCATAATAAATAAAATATTTATTTATGCGCATGATAATATGAGCGAGAGATATATAGTTCTTATAATCGAATTATGTATCATTATTAATATTTAGATAATTTGTGGCAAACATCGTATCAACAGGTGGATGGGCATTGGTGTTTGCGGTAGAAGATGTCGCTACAGGAAAAGAATACGCACTTAAGGTAAATAAACAAATTCAACACTGTCTTTTTTGCATCTTATATCTTGCTGTATTGTACAAAAATTATCTTTTATCGTTAGAGACTTATCGCCGTCGATGAAGATGCAAACAGAGCCATTATACAGGAGATAGAAACGTTGAAGAGACTGTCGAATCACTCAAATATTATTCAGTTCTTGTATGCCCAACGACTGGAGCGAGAGGAGCGTAAAGGATACGAGTACCTGGTCGTCACCGAGTTATGTCCTGGCGGTACAATAGCGGATATACTCAGGAGCGTGTCTGTGAACACGTTGACCCTCGCACAGGTATGCAAGATAGCCTATCAAGCGGCACGTGCGGTGCATCACATGCACAGCCAGCAACCGGAACCCTTCGTGCATCGGGACATCAAGCTGGAAAACTTCTTGCTCGGGAGAGACGGCCTCGTGAAACTTTGTGACTTTGGTAGCGCCTCGACTCAGCAGATACTACCAGATCCGTCATGGAATGCTCAAAAACGTGCCACTCTGGAGGATCAGATGGCCAAGTACACAACCCCCATGTATCGCGCTCCGGAAATGATGGATACGTGGAACAATGAACCTATAGGGCCTCCGGTGGACTGTTGGGCTTTAGGATGTATATTGTATTCTTTGATTACATTGCGGCATCCTTTCCCTGAAGGTGAGATAATTAGCGATTTGTTAAATGTTGAGGTAACTAGAGCATACAGATAATTGATAATGAATGTGGAAACACAGGATGACTCATTGGAAAGATACGTTTAATATCACCGTAGTTTTAAACATATACAGAAATGTGCGTGAAATATGATTTAGATGATTCGAGATACGAATATGAACATATTTTTTCAACATCATTTTCTTTAGAATTATTAAATTAGTAATATTTCTTTTATAAAAATAGAATTTATATATATAATTTAATAGAATGTATATAAAGAAATAGAAAATTATTAAAAAACTCGTTAAAGATGAATACTTTCAAATACTGTAGAAATTTAAATATGTATGTCAATTTTATTACAACAGTAGTATTTATTAAGGCATTTTTATCATACAGGTAACAAACTGGCAATCGTGAACGGCAAGTATCCACCGTTACCGCCCAATCCACGGTACGCATGTCTGCACGACCTAGTGAAAGGATGCCTGCAAGTTTCGCCTATACAAAGGCTGACGACGGCGCAGCTCTTGGAACGTCTGGCAGCGATCGCCGAGTCGAACGACTTTGATCCCAGAGAACCACCGCGGATCGAAATCGCGATCAAGCCGTCGCCTCCTCCGCGTCCAACACCACCACCACCACCACCACCGTCGAGTACGCCGACATTGCTCCCTCGTTCCACAGCACCGGCAAATGCAACAATGCCGCCGCCGAGACCGGCACCCGTACAAACAGCGGTGTCCAAAGTTCCGGCGACTCAAAGTACGACTGGCCTATTCAATTCGTTGAGGGGTGGCGCCGGCAGCATTCTACGCAACTTGAAAGACACCTCCAGCAAGGTGATGCATACCGTTCAACAGAGTATGGCCAGGACGGAACTGGACGCAAGTTATCTGACGTCGCGCATACTCATTATGCCGTATCCGGCCGATGGGATCGAGTCCGCTTATCGTGCTAATCATATAGAGGATGTGAGAGCCTTCCTCAATGCCAGGCATCCGCCGCCCGCTAAGATCCAGCTCTACAATCTATCTCGCGGCCGGCCGAACGTCACGCGGCTCCCCGGTAGGCATATCGATTGCTCGTTTGCCTACGCCAGTCCGGAATCGAACACTCCCATGCTGTTCGCTCTGTATCAAATCTGTCAAGATATCTATCAATATCTGAACGCTGACTTCAATCACGTGGTGGTGCTATACTGTACTGTAAGTATGTCGCAATTCAAATCATATGATCGAACGCTCGATAAATGATGCGATTCACAATTGCGATTATTTTATTGGTTCGTCCTTCCAGGATGGGTTTCGGGCGAGCGCCACAGTGGCATGCACTCTGTTGATCCACTGTAGAGTCCTGATCACTGCCGAGGAGGCGATCGCCCTGTTCACGACGAGACGTTGCCAGCCGCCGCACTTGCAACCCTCGGAACTGCGCAGTATTAATTACATGAGTTTGCTCAGCGGCGGCCGGCCTCCGCATACGAAGCCACTGGTCCTCCGTTCCGTTGTCATACAACCGGTACCGTTGTTCACCAGAGCGAAAGACGGTTGCCGGCCATACATAGAGATTTACAGTAACGGCGCGCTAGTCTTCACGACGAAGAAGGCCGGTTATGAAGAAATGAAGCTGTTCGGAATGATGGAGGGCAAAATCTGCCTGATTCTGGGAGACGCGGCCGTGCGCGGTGATGTAACTCTAGTGATATACCACGCCAGGCAGCAGCTCGGCCGCGTGATTGGCATTAAAATCGCCTCGCTGCATTTCCACACTGGTTACGTGCCCATCACCGAGAGCGCCTTGACATTCGAGAAACGTGACCTGGACGATGCTCCCGAAATCGGCGGCAAGTTCCACGTTGTGCTGAATGTCATGATAGGGGAGGAAAACTCGAAGCTGTCGAGGGTGCCGGCACCGTGGGAAGCGGAGAGTTGCGTCAAGCCCGTGCCTGATCCGCTGTTCGGTTCAATTCTGGAAATGGAAGAAACTCTGGAGAATTTTAGAACAGCTCCTCAGGAAGAGGTAGAATGCTTTATTACTGTTATTTATTATATATATTAGTTTTTTAACATTAAAGAGCAGAAAAATGTTGGAAAGTTAATCAATAATAATTAATATTATTGCAGACTCCGAAAGTATCATCGAACGAAGCCGACAAGATTTCACAACAAGAAGCTGTACCTCAACAGCCGGAACAGCCGAAAGAGGAAGAACCAAGCAAAATCGAAGAGAACAGTTTTCAAGAGGCTGATTTGTTGAATCTCGGCATGCCGGATAATACCAATAATACCTCAAATACTCCCGCCGCCGCAGCGGCAAATCCAGGATTAGATATCTTTTCTAGTTCTAGTCAGAACGAAAGCGATCTCTTGGGCGGTTTCGGCGTGTCGGCGCCGCAAGCCGAGACCGCCAACTCGATACCCTTAATTAACAATAATGCCTCGACTGATTTATTGTTCGGACACGGCGATTCTGTGACGAGAAGCAGCAACAGCAACAACAATCTGAACATGACCGATCTGTTGTTTGGACAGAGTCAAACGGCATCGAGCAACGTCAAGGAGGTCAACGACTTGATGTTTGATCCGCTGGGCGGAAATGCTTCGGGCAATCTTCTCGGCGGCCTCGCGGCAGGCACCGCGAAGCCGAACACGGCCAAGTGCCCGAATCCCGAGGAAAACTTCCCGCGAAATGCCAGCGTGCCGAATTTCGCCGCTCAAGCTACCAAAGATCCGTTCGCCAATTTGGCCGGATCGTTGGGCGCTGGTCTCGCGGGCAGCTGGAACGGCACGCCGAAGAACTCGAATACTCCGCAGTCGGCGAGTCCAGCGCCTGCGAGCACGCCGATCCATTCTAGCCCGAACACGATGCACAAAGCCAACGCGACGACCAATGAGGCCAACGGTACGAACAGCGGCGCCTCGGACGCGTTCGCCGGTAAAGCGAAGGAGAAGACGAGCGGCGATGCGTTCGAGGATCTGCTCGGTAGCCAGGGATACAACTTCTTCAGCTCGCGCAAGGCGGAGAAGGATAGCCCGAAGACAATAAATCAGATGCGAAAAGTGGAAGCGGCCAAGTCGATGGATCCCGACAGGTTGAAAATCGCTGAGTGGACGGAGGGCAAGAAAGGAAATTTGCGGGCCTTGCTCTGCTCGTTGCACACGGTCCTGTGGCCGGAGGCTGACAGGTGGCAGCGTTGCGAAATGCATCAACTGGTCACGGCTGCGGACGTCAAGAAAGCTTATAGGAAAGCTTGCTTGGCTGTGCATCCGGACAAGGTACTTGAATCTCGTCGAATATCATTATTTACATAATCCTTTTTATCACGTAAATATCATCGTTTTTTAAATTGTTTGTGAAATATTTATCTTTCAATTTTCCAATAGATGTTAAGATAGATGATCAATAATAACAACAATATATTCATCTTGTATAATTAATAATTAATTTAGCTGCCTTTTCTTCTTGCCTGTGTGACTGATGAAATCAATATTATTAATTATTAAATAATAGAAGTGTATTTTTTATTTTACCGCTCGTTCATTAGTATTTAAATATTAATGATGTTATAATAGCATGAATATTAAGGCGGCAAAGAGAAAAATCAATGTAGTGATACTCTGTAAATTAGTTTGCTATTTAAACAATTAAACAATTAATTTTATGAAAGTAATTTTTACTTTAAAAGAAGAAATTAACGCAAATCTGTTTCTATGTTGCAGCAAGCGGGCACAGCAAATGAGAATATAGCAAAGTTAATTTTCATGGAGCTGAACAATGCGTGGAGCACGTTCGAGAACGATGCGTCGCAGCAGAACCTATTTAGCTAATTTTAATGATCGTTATCTGTTATCGAGAACCTGTCTCTGTAATTAATTTAGTTCCTAGCGGAAAGGGAGCTAAGGGTGGGGCGGGGATCTTGTTATCCGTGAGATAACTTCATCCATGTAACTGCATTCCGACTATGTTATTTTAGCTGTAGAGAGAAAGACAGGGTGCGAAAGAGAGAGAGAGAGAGAGAGAGAGAGAGAGAGAGAGAGAGAGAGAGAGAGAGAGAGAGAGAGAGAGAGAGAGAGAGCGAGAGAGAAAGTAAAGTCTTCAGAGGCGACAGCGAGTTCGGCGAAGCAGTGCTTCGGGACGTGTCTCCTTATTGTTTCAACGCCTTGTAAACCTAGTTAAAATGCTCCCAATTATGGCAGTGCGACGTAACGTATATGTATATAACGCAAATGTACATTAAAAAGAAGATCCCAAATATACGAAGCTATTTTCCGGCCGAAAAGAACTTTGCACTATTGTCCACCGAAGATTCGAGGATTGCTGTAGAGGTATTCCGTACGTTACGATATTTGCTATTTATTTATCTTATTTACGAAAAAAATTGTGGAATAACGAAATACCAAAAATTTATGTAATACTATATCTTTCTATTAAGAAATTTATGGAATCACATCAACATGCGTAATTGTTGCTACAATTGTACAATTTTATTTTTTTAAATAATTTAAGGCACGGAATACCATTACCGATAACAATGCCAGTAGACAAAGAATTTTTAAAAGAAAGCAGTTTTTAATATATTTAATTTATAATTCGTTAATAAAAATTATTTTGATTAATTTAATAATTTAATAGAAGCATGAAATATTACAGAAAAGAAACTTAAGACTACAATTGATAGGAATAATTTATCTCCAAACTTCCATGTGTAACTTCTGTTTTTCTTCAATATGTACAGAGTGTCCCAACATTTTTTGATTTTAAGTTGAATAGAAAAATTCTTTGACTAATTCAGGATAAAACTTTTCTTAGGTAAAATTTTGAAGGTCATTATTGCAACTTTTTAACTTTAGTAATTAAATCTTGAATTAAAATTCCTAAAAAGCAAAGTTTATTTGAGCCTAAATGATATATTAATAAGTATATTTTGTTACTTAATTGCAGTTCCAAAATATAGTTTGAGAAAATTTATTTTTGTCTGAAGATTTAAAATTATGATCAGTCTAACGGCAAAATAAAAACCGAGTATCTCTATACATTCCTAAAGTTCCCAGTTGAAACCCTTAAAGTCTTGATTTACATTATTTTTATTTTTCAGCTCTTTCATATAACATCACCTCCAATCATCAATCTCCTGTAACAGCTCGAAATTGTTATTTTCTCTATTTGTATTGCTCAAGAAAGAATCGAGTTGTCCCAAGAGTATGAAATCGGGTCACGACTTCCGGGACACCTCGTATTAGGAGGGGCTCAAGAAATCCCTTCTTTTTTAATTCATAGGACACTGTGAGAGACATTTATAACGGGCGTCAGCAAAATCCACGAGTGTTAGTGGCATTGTCAGAGAGCCGCCGATACACGCAAGGACACACGTACATACACGCATATAAAGTGAGGCAGGCGCAATACATGAGTATGCCACGAGCGCGCTCGTGTGGACCACAGGATGCCACAGGGGTGAAATTTAAAGGGAGGGGCTGCTCTCGCGAAAATGGCCGTTACGCACGGGGTAGATCGTCCGGGGGTGGACGAGTGACGGGTGGCTCATCGTCCGTGTCCTCCGCACCGACCAATTGACCGAGTACCTCGCGACAATTGACACGGTTTACCCGATCGACGGCTATTATGCGGCGGTGGCCAAAAAGCGATCCCTGCTCTGCTCTTCTTAAACCCCCACCAGACGCGCGACCTTCTATCCCTTCCGTCAAGAGGTAAGGTCGTCTCTGTTTTGTGCATCCCCGAAACGCGCACAGTTTTTAGAATGTGATTTAGAATCTCTCCCTCCGAAGTGCGTGCCCGTGACGCGAAAATTATGTGCCTGTTTGTGAAAATTATCTTGACACCTGCAAAAAAGAAAGTGGAACAGGGTAACTACCCCTGGCAGGTGAAAGATGTTATAAATCTTTTACATATCAATTGTTGATATTAACAAATTATTGTTGGAGTCGCGTTCTCTTCGTAGTATGGAGTATTTTTTTTGTATATATTTATAACACAGTATAAGATATATAATTATAAGTATCTTATGCTGGAAGTATACTTTACGAAGTATAATTTTAAGGATGATTTGAGATTAATTATACATTGTGTACGCGATAATATTAGCAAAATGCTGACAAATATTTGTTAATAGAAACTTATTTGACACATGTGATAATAATATATTGATGACACATATTAGAGTCATATTTCTCAATAAAATATCCTTTCTTACAGATTAGGTCCACGCTTCAACAATGTATATCAAAAAAGCTAAATAGAAAAAGAGGAAGGGGAATATAAGGAAAACTGAGGAAGATGCCTGGCTCCTATACTGGAGTTATAATTCTCCTCTTGTTAGGGACTTCTGTGTCAGTGTCCGGCACTGCGGATGCTGCCAAGACTCTGAGAGCGGCGAAGGCCAGGCTTAAATCGTCTTTCGCATCGTGGCGAATAGTGGTATGTTTAACTCAGCCTCAGACTCCTTTCAAGGCAGACGTACAGAAAGCATGGGAGGAAGCGAGACTGGAATCTTTTCACGCGGACATGGATGTGTCATATATAGAAACAAGGATGACACCCATGACGGATTCCTTGTTATATCCCTTGTCAGTGTTAAACAAATTTTGTACAGACATCGAAGGCGGAAAGACAGTATTAAGCCTTATTATAGGGGGAGGATCGGCAGCCAGATTTCTCGTTACGGCTGCCGCCGCCTTGAACCTTCCAGCTCTGTGGTTGCCGTTCACGCACAGAGACTTTCTTCGCCAGGTATATATTCACGTTCATGAAATTCATCACTTTTATAGTTAATTCTATAAAAAAGAAAAATCAAAGATATATACATTTTTCCTTATTTATATCATGATAGCAGTTATTAAATTCAATGGCACGTAGAGCGATCCGATTGTATAATTGTATGATATCTTACAATATAAAAATGAAAGCGATTATTTTTCGTTTACAGGGAAATCTTGGCCGGTTTGAGAATCGTATAGGTTCGAGCCCCAAAGAGGTCGGAGCAGCAGCTGCCGCCTTAATGCATCGGGCTAACTGGCATGCGTTCACCCTTCTCATCGACACTACTCTCTTGCCCGTCACCCATCTTCTACAAACGAATCAGCCGACGTTGACACCTCGCGCGATAATACACCTTCCGACAAACGACAGAACTCTGAGATTGAGGCTGAGGCGGGTAGCCGAAGAGAGCGGCAGCGGCGGGGTCGTGGTGATGGCCTGCGATCTGAACAACGCCCGGAAAATTCTTGGTGCAGCCGGCAAGTTTGAAATGCTCTCAGGCAGATTCTTGTGGCTCTGGCTGGATCTTAAGGCAGAGCTGCGACCGAATGAGCCCAACATCATCAGTTCGCACATGATTCACAGCTCGCGTGTCGCCGTTGCAGCCAACGAGAACTCACCGCTCTTGGAACGAACGACGAATCTCGCGTCGGATGACAAGCCATTGCCGCCGCTGAATCCGCTGCCAAGTCTGGCCAACGACATACATCGGCTACAAGAATATAGATGGCGAGACGAGAAGATCGTGACCAAGCGGGAGGACAAGAGCTTCAATTTTGACGACGAGGAGGATGTCGTGAGACTCGCGAGTGACAGGGAACTCAATTCCAAGAGTTTCATGCCGATCGGGATGCTCGCGCTTAGACCGTCCGGCATCAAGATCATGGGCGGAGACACCATACTAACCAGAATGCTGAGAGAAACCTCGCAGGCATTGGACGAGACCTTCCTGGAAACAAAGACGAGGTTGAGTCGTATGCGCGACCTGCAGATCAGAGAGCACTTCGTACCGGAATGCTTCCCAGATCGTAATGCTAAATTCATGACGAGCGACGCGAGGGAGAACGTATCCGCGACCCTGACGAGTAAACTGAGGAAATCCATGGGACAAATCTCTAAGGACAAGGCAGAATTCCAGTTGCTGAATTTGCAAGCCATCAGGTTTCCCGGGAATAAGACTCAATTGAGGTTCAATTTGATCTTAAGATATTCATACCTATCGTTAGAAGATGGAATAATCGATATCATCAATGTTTAACAGGTGGACCAAGGTTGGCACTATCAAGGGAGGTAGGGAAGTCCGTTTGGATACCATAATCTGGCCGGGCGGCGGTATCATGCCAGCGTATCTCGAACAAGGTGGCGAGAAGATCGGGATGCCGATTTATCGCATCGTGACTGCGCTGGCGTCGCCATTCACCATGATCACGAAACTGCAGGAGGGTTTCTGTCTGCGCGGTCTCACCTGCCAGTATGGTAACACCGTAGTGTGCTGCTACGGCCTGAGTGTGGACCTGCTGACTTTGGTAGCGCGTGAACTCGGGTTCCGTTTTGATCTGTACCTGGCGGAGGACGGGCTATTTGGCAAACGGAATAATCGGAACGGCACATGGAACGGTGTGATGGGTGAGCTGGTATCTGGTCGGGCGCAGCTAGCGTTTGCGGCCTTGAGTGTGTCCACCCATCGTGCCGAAGTGGTGGACTTCACCACGCCGTATTACTTCAGCGGCGTGAGCTTCCTTACGGCGCCGAAGCTACGTTCCGAGATACCGTTGTTCGCGTTCCTGTTCCCATTCAGCACGGAGCTGTGGATCGCCGTGTTCACGTCGCTGAACTTCACCGCGATCGCCGTCGCGCTTTACGAGTGGTTCAGCCCATTCGGCCTGAATCCCTGGGGCAGGCAGCGCAGTAAAAACTTCTCCATCGCCTCCGCGCTGTGGGTGATGTGGGGCCTCCTGTGCGGCCACCTCGTGGCCTTCAAGGCGCCAAAATCTTGGCCTAATAAGTTCCTTATCAACATTTGGGGCGGCTTCTCCGTTATCTTCGTGGCCTCGTACACGGCTAACATAGCCGCCCTTATCGCCGGTCTCTTTTTTCACTCTGCAGTGAGCAATTATCATGATAAAAGCGTGAGTATCTCGGCTCTTTATAAATACGCGAGTGTTTACAAGCGAGTTCATATAAAAAGAAATAGAAGAAAAAGAATTTATATTGAGTTTTTTTTATTATAACTATTGCTGAGATTAATTATTATTTTCTGTCAAATATTTAATAATTATTTACAGAATATAAAATTAAATAATATCATTGTCTAATATGTCTATGGACAAAACAGCTTCGGAATTCTAAATGAAAAAGAAAATATTTATTTTGGTATAGTTTTTGGTCACATGAACTCTTGAATGTATTATATTACAGCTGTTGGCACAAAGAGTCGGGGCGCCGAGAGCTTCCGCGGCCGAATATTACGTGCAAAGAGCGAATCCGCAATTATGGTCCCACATGGCTCGATATTCCTTGTCGGACGTCGCTGAGGGCGTGGAAAAATTGAGAAACGACACTCTGGACATCCTAATCGCGGACACGCCGATCCTGGATTATTACCGGGCGACCGACGACGGTTGCCGCTTGCAAAAAATCGGTGATACCATCAATGAGGACACTTACGCAATCGCGCTTACGAAAGGACATCCCCTTAAGGAGAGCATATCTAAAGTTATAGCGAATTACACGAGCAACGGGCTGCTCGACATTCTACAGGAAAAATGGTAAGCGATGCGCAAAAATAAGTGCAAAAATTGGATAATCGATATTGGTTCGCGTGCGAACTTTCTTTTTATTTGCGCGATAACGGGAGCGTGATAATTACTTTAGACGAAAATACATTAAGTGATAAATAAAGTCCGACGCGCAGAATATATGAACTGTTAGAGAAAAACATAAGCATGTTATTTGTCTCATTAAAAACTCATCTCGGATAAAATCAATTTACTTAGAGAGTCACACGTGTGTTAAACATTTTATTATATAATATAAATATTATATCTATTAGTTTTATATATTCTACACATTTTATATGACAATGAGATCATCAGTGTAGTTAAAAAAAAGGTATTAAAATCAGTGAGGTAAACATTTTATATAAAGCAAGCTAATTGCAGGTATGGCGATCTACCTTGTCTGAACGGTCGACTAGGGGCGCCGTTAGATTTCGAGCCGGGTGGTCAACCTAGGCCGCTGGGAGTCGCGTCCGTGGCCGGGGTGTTTTGCCTGCTCGGGATGGGCGTGGTGCTCGGTACCATTATACTGATGGGAGAACATCTCTTCTACAAGTACACGCTGCCGCGATTGCGGCATAGACCGGAAGATTCCATCTGGCGTAGCCGCAACGTCATGTTCTTCTCACAGAAGCTGTACAGGTTTATTAACTGCGTGGAACTGGTCTCACCACATCATGCCGCTCGCGAATTGGTGCACACGGTGCGACAGGGCCAGATCGCGTCGCTCTTCCAAAAGAGCGTCAAACGAGTGCGTATCCTCGATTTCCTAAACAGCCCACGAGTTCGCGAACTGAATCTTGATAGTATAAATCCATTCTGAAATAAATAGCTTCGAGATATAATCGGTTTCTCTAATAGAGTCTACTCGAAAATGTATGTTTGCGAACTTATGGACGGTACATTTATTTTGTTTTCTAAATATCTACAACGTTTCCATGTTCCAGAAGGAACATGAACAACGTCGCAGACGCAAGAGCAAAGCGCAGTTCTTCGAAATGATTCAGGAAATTCGAAGGTAAGGAAATGGAACTTTCAAGTCTGTCAAACGAAATAATTTTTCCCCGTTCTTATGAACCATGATTACCGAAGCCTAATATTTTTTTATAATTAATCACCTCAAAATAACAGGAGAGGGTATCAGAGATTAGTGTGGCGAAACTGTTGAATATTTAATCGTCTTGATCTTTCAGAGTACAACAGGAAGAGAAGATTGAGACGGTACCCGAAGAGCCTGATACCACGAAGACAGTGAAAAAGGACGAGAAACTGGGAAAAGGTAGAGAGAGAAGCCGCAGCAAGAGTCCGCTGATGCCTCGAAGCCCCAAGCGATCGGAGAAAAGCAGGAGCTCGACAAACTTGTCGGCATCTCGTCTCGGATTGTCGCCGGTGAGTCTCGACGCGCCGATGAAGCCGCGCGAGTTCACGCTCAGCAGCACCAATTTGCGTGCGAGGAGCCCGCTAGAGACGGTAGGGCGTAGATTGAGCCACGGGGACGGCGGCTCGCCCCCACCGCGTCTCGGCTCCTTCGGCGGCAGTGCCACTTTACGCCCGTTAGCACCTACCAGGAGCGACTCGACCGGCGGTGGCACGCCGACCGTTCGTCGTGATTCCGCCGCCGGGGGCGGCGGCGTGCCAACGCCGAGATACTCTCGCAGTCCGGCCAAGCGAGGTCAATCCTTCCCGGTGTTTGCCACTCTGAGACCACCGCACTCGGCCGGCTATCAGGCGTCCAGGAGCCCGCTGTTGTCGCCGAACAGTGAACTCACGTCCGCCATCGGGAGGAAACTGTCGCGCGAGTGGGGCTCCGGGACTATTGACCTCACCAGGTCATCGGAGGCTATAGGCAGCGGTAGCGGCGGGGGTGGTGGTGGTGGTCGTGGTTCAACGTATACCCTGAATCAGGAAATGACGCTTTCCTTGAGCCGTTCTACGGGCGAGGAGAAGGCCCAAGAGGAAGTGTTGCCCATCAAGAAGCCCATACGGCGCGCCAGGAGTCACGAGAATCGCGACAGTAGTAAGCTGATGGCGGACCTGCCGTCGCCGAGATTGACCCAGCCGGTGGTGGGCGGCCAGATGGTGAGCGAGCGAACTAAGAAACAGCTGGACTCCGAGCTGAAGGCCATTTTAACTGCCAGGGCCCACCACCGCGACCTACATCCCCCTTGATAGGAAACCGCCCCGTATTAAGGGAGAGTTCTTGAAAGCAGTTCGGGCTTTTGGAGGATCGCTGAGCCTTTGAGGGGCTTTGATTGATTTTAAGCAATATCAGATTTATAGGTCAATTTGTAGAGGAATCCGACAGTTTATCAGAGAAATTAAGAACTAGACAGAGGCACGGCGATGCGAATAAACAGGAAGAATTTTCTGCTGTTGGAGTGTGGGAGGGGAGAGGGATGGGGACGGAGAAAGATCTCTTTGATTGTTCATACGTTGTTACGTACATTGATAATATAGGATAAACAAAAGTGCTATAAACTCTAGTAGTGATGTCTTAAATAGGTAGCGAGACACATACGAGTACTAAGATATTTTCTTGTTGACATTTTAACTCTACATTAACCGGCAGCCTGGGTGAGTCTCTCTCGATTGCTATGGTACCAGATATTGTACGCTGCAGCGTTTCTCAACTCCGATCTTCGACGATTCCGTCACGATCTTAGCACGTAGTGGATAGAGCTCCTTCCAAAATTATCGATTCTCAAAACCAGTTTACGCAAAAAAAAACGGCGTTCACCAGGTCAAGTCTGTCCAAGTTTATCGAGCGGGTCTCCATCCGCACCACTGACTCCTAGCGACGGCGATCGATTAGCCGCACACGAATACAAGCGCACGTATACAACGAACACGCGATGATTTATGGACGCAGCATCTATTCCCATTTATCTCGTTTCCGTTTCCATTTCTTTCTCGCGGTGGCGACGGAGAGTCCGGGGATGGGGAGGAGGCGGAGATTTCGCTCGCGGATAAAAACTCGGACAGGCCACGTTCTAGGATAATCGTCCCCACGGGGAGTGTAAATATCTCGAGACACAGACTGTCGTTCCTTCAATCCCTCGTCTGTAAACGAAAAACATTGTAAATATATACGACGTAACTCTTATTCCGGATACCTCGCTATAGGCGGGGCGCGACGCGTAGCGAAAAAAGACGTCCGTTTATCTCGGGACGCGCGAAAGTTGAGAAACGCTGGCTCTATCGAACCTCGTCGAATTGGACTGCATACTGCCACTTTAATAATTTCTGCGACTGCGGAAGGGGAGAGACTCGCTCGATGGACTCTCGGCGTAGAATGACCACTTACCGCGAGATAATATGCATTAATCTTTACAATTATCGCGTCAGGAGGGCAAGGATCGGAGGCTGACGGAATTCTAACAGAGTTCTTTAACATACTCGTAACGCGGATTATTCGATACCGGAGATCCGGGCCCGGCAAGAGGACGGGAGCGAGAACCTTCAGAGGGAGGATCCTCTTTCTCGCAGCCCAACGTCGCGGACTCCTAACGCGACCTTCGCAACTATCTCCTAAAGCAGTGCCAAACGTCAGTATTAACTTCCCAAATAGCACAGATGATCGTTGTGAATTCAAAAAGGATACGCCCTTTTAAATTCTTTACGAATTAGCGTGATCGGTTCGAAATGTACTCAAAAAGAATTCCTTTCCAACAGTATTCTTACAGAATACAAAAAGAATTCTTTTTGTACCTGAAAAAGGGCTTAGAATCGGTGACATAAAAATAAATTCTTTTTGAACTCTCAAGAGTGTTTTTAAAACAAAAATAGGGATGGAAAAAGAATTTATTTCATATTTCGGGAATTCAAAAAGGATTCGCCTTTTTAAATTTATGAATTAACGTAATCTGTTCAAAATGAACTAAAAAAGAATTCCTTTCCAATAGTATTCTTATAAAGTACAAAAAGAATTCCTTTTGTATCTGAAAAAGGGACTCAGAATTGGCGACATAAAAATGAATTCTTTTTGAACTCTGAAGAGTTCAAAAGATTTCTGTTTTTAAAACAGAAATGGGGATGGAGAAAAAGAATTCATTTCATATTTCGGGAATTCAAAAAGAATTCCCTTTGGATTCTCTTTGCTATCTGGGTTCGCGATTCACTTCGAAGCCGTTTGCTTTATTCGGCACGGGATATGCAATAGAACGTATATTTCAGACTAGATAAGTGCCGGGGTCCGATATTATACGATAACCATGTTCGTTCGTTCGTTCGTTCGTTCGTTCGTTCGTTCGTACGTACGTTCGCTGCGCGACTTGGTAGATCCCCCGGTCCCACGGCCGGCGAATTTACCGACTCCTTCCGACGGTTTTACTAGACTGATAGGCGAAAATTTCATTCAGGAATTGTAAATGAAACATTATCGGAATTGAATAATTGTTACTCGATCGATGTGCATGTCTCCCATCTTCGTCTATCGAATTCTTTCGATTCACTTTGATGAAAGGGGGGGCGACTCACTGTCTAGTCTCATTATTATTCAACTTAGACGGTAGAACAGTGGATGTGCGCGGGACTAAAAAAAGAAAACAAAAAAAAGGAGGAGGAGGACGAGAGATTCGAATTAATTAACTTTAAAAGAGAGAGGGAAGATTCGTATGAGCGAGGCCTTAGAGGAGTAGTCGTATCCGCCCAAAAAAAAAAGAAGATACTTTACTTAAAACTAGTACTGTACTGTACTCGAATATTTCACTACATTGTATTATACGATAGAGTACGATAGACATTTAGTTTCATAGTTCTCCTCCGGTAGAGCGCTATTGTATTCAGAGAAAGTTAAACTAAATTCCTCGTCGAGTCCTTCGTAGGGTAGATCTCTCCGTGTGTGAGTGTACGTGCGACTATATCTCCCACCAGGAACGCGGCGGCGAGTCGCCGACGATTCGACACGGACGGTCGCCGCCGCGGGGGCAGACTACACTTTGTTCCGGTAGAGCTAGAGCCGTCATTGTCCTCGTTATGTAGGTCGTGGGTTGGTAGGTCCCGAGGGTATTTCCCTCGGTCCCACGTGCGTCAGCGCGACGCGACGCGTCGCGACGCCTCGCGTCGCGCCGGAGCCGCGCGTTCGAAATCGATGAAAGCCTGGGTAGCAAGGCTATCCTGACGTTATTTGTCGTCATTTTGACGTCATTTTTCGTCAAAATCGTCGTCTTGCTACCTAGGAGTGTCCTGAATGATTGCACCTACGGGGGGGTCACCGCACCCCAACGACATATATATATATATATATATACCTAGATCGAACATTCATACGGTTTCCCCTAGAAAGCGTGAAGTTGACATATTGACAAAGAAAGTGTGCGACAAAGAGCCATTATTATGTATACTCCTCTCTTTTCAATCAACACTGAATATTTATTATTCCACTTTTTATCAATATACGCAAACGATGTTATAAATTAAATTTTAATTATAAATTTAATATTTTATTCATTTATTCATTTTACCTATAAAACTCATACAATATCGGAATAATGTCCAATGCTACTCAAAGAACGGAACTTAATCAAGCAAGTAATGTACACTATGTAATAACTGATTGAGATTTATGCTTCCTTTTTATAATATAAATGTTAAATTTTCTATTACAAAATATTCTCTGCTATAAAATATAACATGGTACATGTTAAATGAGATTTATTCTTCTTTTTATAATATAAATGTTAAATTTTCTATTATAAAATATTCTCTACGATAAAATATAACATGGTACGTGTTAAATTTATTGGTATATTTGGCATTATATATGCATTATGAAAGTTGATCACTGCCTTGGAGGAAAAGAGAGTACACATAACGATGGCTCTTTGTCGCATAGTTTCTCTGTCAATTAGTTACCTTCACGCCAGAGATCGAATGCTTCATCTAGGCATATATGTCGTTGCTGCACCCGGGTATACGCGCTCGGCTACGCGTTTTTACGAGCGCGCTAAATGATTCCGCCGATGATACACACGCACACAACGCACGCACGCACGCAGAAGAAGGAAAAACGGCAACACGCCGCGTCTCGCCTACGTTTTACAAAGACACGTAGTGTCTTGTCACCACCGGAACGCACCCCAGCTCAGCTCAGCTCAGCTCGGCTCGGCCCGGCTCGCCCGCTTCCCTCATCGAACCCTCTTGAACTTGCTCGTCTCCGTCGCACCGTGATCGCCAGGGTGGGCTCGCCGAAGGAGGAAAAGCTAGGACGGACCCTTTCACGGAAAGGAACGCGTTCACGGCGGACTGCAGGCGTAATCTGTGCTGCAATTAATTCAGGAAGTGATCAAAATACAAACATATAGGGGGCCAGTCTAGAGTCACCCGCGCCTAAAGAAATCAAAGATAGACTTATTAAAGTTACTTTATATAAGCTGTAATTCTCCTCGTAAACGTGTGGGTTCTGCCGGTAATTTGGTTCAGTAGGGCTCTCTCCATTTCCCCCTTTCTTCTCTCTTCGTTTTCCGTCGCGTCGTTCCGTTCTCACGAAGCGTCTTCGGGGAGAGCTGCCCCCCGCGGCGTGTCCCTTCGAGGATCCCTTGTACATAACGTGGTCTTCTACTAGTTACCCCCTGGGCTACGTTCCAAAACTCTACTCTGATAACTAAAACTCTATAGTTTACGTAACGTAAACTATAGATTTTTAGTTACTGTAGTACATTCTGGAACGCACCCCTGAAGGAACACTATTGCACTGAATTAAAGGTCGAGCCCCCGTCCCCTAACTTCTTTGTGCGCCAACAAGAGCCTGTTAGACGTCACACGCACGGGAAGATAAGAGCAAAATGCACTTATCTCGATGTTGCCGTCATCGTCGTCTTCGCGAGAGCGAGACCTTCTTCTGAGAAGGCAATTCTCTCTCCGCGCGACCGCAACTCGCGTCTGGAGTCTAGGGATGCCGATTAAAGACCGATTTTTCGAAGATCGATTTTTGCATCACGATTTTTCGATCTTTTAGATCAATTATCGGGCACCGAATCGATTCAATGATCGTGGTACAATCATAAAGATCGTGAATCGATTTTCACTAAAGTACTGTTGCATTTTTAATTTTTTTTAACCTCTTTATGATTTGATTTTAACAAAATGAAATAATCCATTGCCCAAACTCTTTTCAGAACGCACTTACTCTGTAGCTTCTTTTTAATAATAAAGCTAATTTTTCAAAACCTTAGCGTATATAGATGTCAGTCTGAGTCATCTCCGGCTTCTACTTTTTATATCTGTATTTTGTCAATCTTTCATCATTTATTCGTATAAATATGCGCCTTTAAACATTTTTTGTTTCTACATATAATATTGAATCGATCTTATCCGATTTTTCAGGCCCGATCTTTTCGTGAATCGTTCCGAAAAATCGATTCTTAAGAACAAAAATCGGCATCCCTAGTCTGGACCTGGAATTTGCAACAAGGGCGTCCGCAGGATTTTTTCCAAAATGTTACTTCCAGAATTAGAATACTTATAATTTGAAATTTATACACCTTTTGTTGAAAATTATGCACCTAATCCCATGGATTCCCACACAGCACAAAAATGTTTCAGAAACGTTTCAAAGTTTCAGAAACGTTTCTGAAACTTTGAAACATTTCTGTTAAGTTTTGTGCTGTGTGGGTTAGGACAGAGATCGGCAAGGTTTAGCACAACTTGCCCTTCCTATATTCAAAGGAAGAGCAAATACTTGATTCTTTGCTGATGGGGGGGGGGGCAAATGCCTCTCTTGCGCCTCCTCCCCCTGTGGACGCCCTTGACTCTGGATGTGATCTCAGCGTAACGATTCTTAGAGAGAGAAAGAGAGAGAGGGAAAGAGATGTACACAGACGATATATGCAGAATTTCAAAATAATTTCCGAATAACCATCGCTCTAAATAAATCTTGGTATTTGCGCTCTCTCGTTCGATAACTTTTATCAAATATTCTTCGAATGTTTACCACCAAAACTATTCTTCGAGTGTTGATCTCATTGCAATATAGCTGTACTTATTATTATTATATATATATATATATCTCCATGTATATATATGTATCTGGAATTGCCGGCCTATAACTACAAGCGAAGATCTACCACATTTTTCCACCGCGTTTTTCTCCGTGATACTTGAGTTTCCGACGCGCGATATTCGGGATCGCGTGGAGTGCACCCGCTCTTCTCTTTCCACCATCTCTCCCGGGCGCATCTCGTTCCCGACGACGATGCGAGGGAGGAGGAACGGCCCGAATGCGTCACCTACGCGAGGAAAATCGCGAGATCGTCGCGAGCGGACGTGATAGACGACGGAAGAAAAAAAAAAGAGAGAAAACTCGCGGAAAAGACGAGGAGCAAGCGAACACACCAATTTAGAACAAAGGAGAGAACCGATAGGTTCCGAGAAACGCGTTCGCGGCGGATTGAGTTATCGGATGACATGATTGACTCACCCCATTGATCATTATCGCGTTGATTAATGGCATCATATTAATTCACTCACTAACGGGCAATAAGATTATTCTACAAAGCACTGCCATAATTTGAACTGTTGTTACGTTGATTTTGAAATCCTGCCAAGTAATACCACTATTTGATATTGCCGAACGAACGGATCCTATCCTGCTAAGTGATGAATTAATATGCAAATGTCCTCCAGCGCGTGCTGCTGTCCCAGTGTCTGCTCCGCAGTGTTTGTCTACGCGACGCGCGAATATCGCTCTATATTCGCGAATGGTCCGCTTACATTATCTCTTTGGTACAATTTTCAACGACCGACGCAATTTTCTTATCTTTCGTCCCCGCAGATAGCCGAATCTGTCGAAAAACAAATTTCGCTAAGTGTCTGCCACAAACTTGGTCGGCGGAATGCCAGTGGAGATATATCAGAATCTGCTAACGGAGTATGGTGGCAGATTGCCAGCGGAAATCTGCTATTTCGTAACCATTTAAATGATATATTCCATTTAAATGGCACATTCCATTTAAACGTTTACGAAATGACAGATTCTGCTCGGTTTCCACTGGCAATCTGCCATCAAATTATATCGGCATCCTACTGAAAATCCTTATTCTCAATTATGATCTCAATAAAAATTTTGTTCTCAATTGTGTTCTCAATTGTGGTCTCAATAAAAATTTTATTCTCAATTGTGATCTCAATAAAAATTTTTCAGTAGGGCAGGCTTTACAGCTGATGCCAATCCGTCGTAATATTCTGCTTGAACTGGTAGGACACTGCTAACATTTTGCTAACACTTTGCTAACACCGGATCTTTAAAAAGTAAATTATTATGTTATAAAGTTAAATCGTTTTCGTGCTCCTTAATATTAGAAGTACCGAGCGGTCATATTTGATCGTTCCCATTTTTTTAGATTAATGTAAATATTTTTGCATAAAAGAGGTGGGATCTTGAAATTTTTTGACCTTTTATGTATTATGAATTAATAAAAGGTTAAAAATTTTCACAAAAACGTATCTTTTGTCCAAGAAATAGAATATTCATCTGAAACATGGAAATAGCCAAAAATACCGCTCAGTACTTCTAGTGTTAACGTATCAACGCACAATCGCGACGAGACATTTCGAGAAATCTTTCGGAGACGAGAGCAACTCCACCGTCAGCTGTTCGCAGCTACAGGTTTCCCTTCCAGTATGCGACGTCTTGATTTGTCACTTGGTAAGGAGGGATCGGCTATAACATAACGTAACGCGTTAGACTTTACGGAATAATTAATCGTAAGAGGATTAACATAGCATGTGGCTCTTCCGTTCGTATAACTGCAAATAAAAATGGATTACCGTGGCGTGTACCTCGTTTCTCGACGTTGCACATTAAATGCGAACCGCGACGCGCATAAGGTGACAGTTTGATCCTCGAACTCGTTCTTAATTCATCACTCATCACTATTCTTTTCTCTTCGTGCATTTTGGTAACTAACGTTACAGTTTCACGCACGAAACAGAGACGGCAAAACGAGACAGAAAAAAGCGAGAGACTTCAGTCTTCAATACTTTGCAAGTATTGATAAAAATATCAAGAGCGATAAAGCGTCTTGAGACGTGACCTGAATATATATTCGCGATATATCTATCATGTTTATGTTATGGATTATTTAAAGTACGATATGACTGCGTGCTTCGCGATAACGATTGCTCGAGGATTAAACGTTAAAGATTTTGCGCGTTGGAGGAGATGGTCTGGATAAGCGGCGTCCGGCTTCTTCCGACGATTAGCGACCGATAGCTCGGCGTCGTAGCACATAAATGTGATGGATGAAGAACGAAGGAATAAACGCCACGAGGATCCCTTCCAACCGCGGTGACTTGTTGGCGTACGACATTAGGATAGGTTCCTCGTAACCTACCTCGTCTCTCTTGTTACGCCTACTGCTACACTGTTATTGTTGATGAAAACTCCATATTAATAAGAAATAAATATATTATCTCAAAGCGTAGTTATAATATATACATAAAAAAAAAATATATATATATGTACACACCTCATCCTCATCCTCGGACTATGGCTTTCGTGAGTGTTCTTATTTCGTTAAATGACAAATTGAACGTGTTAAGGGTATGTATTAGGCTGGGTCTACAATAGATGTAGTAAGCTTTTAGCCATCTGCTCTAAGCTAAGTAATTTCCGACAGGAAACGTTTCCTATGTTGCTTTAAGCCCTAAACTTACAGTTGGGATCTGGCCAACTCTTAAAGCTTAGGAATTACGACTTAAAAGTAGCATAGGCAAAGCTTTTTACTTGGAAATTACTTATAGCAGAAGACTAAAAGCTTACTACACCTATTGTAGACCCAGCCTTAGAGATTGCGGAAGGTAAAAGTGTGTCGTCGATGTGTGTGTCTCCGATTTTCCCTAAACTTAGTAACAGCCTGAATTTTCTTTTACCTCTAATCCATCGCGCGATGAGAAACGATATGTACATCATAATGGTATATTTGACTAATAGCGTACATTAATAATAAGTCGGTGATAATGAGTTCCCCATAAATTACTTAGATGATATATACATAATTATCTACACGATTATAATATTTGTGCGTGTACTATTAGTATTTTCTACAGGTTCACCGCCAGCTCCTCATGATTGCGCATATATTTTCCCTTCGTATATTCGCGTGTAAACTCTTTCTTGAAATCCTCGGCTCGCTCAGGTGGCATCTCTTGCAGAAATGTGAAGGTGGACATAATAGCGGCTGTCATGAAAAAAGAAATAATCAAATAATTAACATAGACTCTGCTTTAATGAAGGGATATAAAATTTATGTCACGAACGAGTCGGGCAGATTTAATGTTCGCACGTGTTTTCACTTACGCATAAAAGCGTTCGGCTTTTTGTCGACGAAGCTCATCTCCCGGTTACAGCAGTGGCGAATCCTAAATCCGATACTTCTAAGAAATTCTTTCAGCTTTATGTGAGGCTTTTCCGAATCTGGAAACGACGCGGTGTATTTCTTCACGTCCCACGTGAACACAAGACGTAACGATTAGCGACTCGCAGCAGGAGAGTTTGTAAAGCAACGAAATAGTTAAACAGCGATATACTCGCATACGACGCAAAGCGCTTGTTCTCTGTCATGTTTTCTAAAATCTTGAACATATCGTGAGACGATAACCATAGCATGAAGAAAGTCCTACCGGGTCGGAGCATATTGTAAATATTCTCAAACCCTTGCCTGTTAGGGGAGATAAACGACGTAATTATTTCTTGAAGCCTACATCTTTGATTTAATATCCTTGTTCGAGAAAATCCTGGTATACCAGGATATTAAATCAAAGCGAGTTTTTTTTCCCGTGAAAATTCGCGTATAAACTCATTCTTGAGATCTCCCTTTCAGTTACATCGAAATTTGGCCCTCGCCTTATGCGTTAAGCTAAAAGAATCGCTGAAGATAATATTTCTTTCCCTCGCCACACTGTTAGATCAAAGAAAATATTTATACAGATTTTTATTTTTGATTGTATAAATTTCAAACAAAAAATTATCTGGTTGTCAATCATAAAATCATTCTAAATTGAAAAAATTAAAATCCAGGGGGTCTCTCCTTGCGCCCCCCCCCCCCTCATAGGTGCTCATGGGAGAGTCTCTTTTATGGAACGAAAAGTCGGGCCGTTTACCGGATGTCGTTGCAAAAGTGCAAAACGGGAAACTAGAACACGTGGTCGAACTCGGCGACGTACTTCTCGGGCAGGTGGGTCGTCTGAACATCCAACGCCTCGAACTCGAGCACCCCGTCGATACAGTACGTTCTGTTCGCGTACTCGACGATGCTCTCGGAGGCGTCCGTACCTTTGTGCACAACTGCAGATAATGGAATCATTGAGTCGAGGTGACAATTGACGTTTCCTTACAATCTGTTGTCCTCTTTCTCTCACCTATCATCACCGCATCTTGATTAAGAGCCGGCAGAAGAATATTCCTCGTTATCTCCCCGGAACCGGCACCGACGTTCATGCACTTCCCGGACGTGTCTCTCAGCTCGCACTCGAACTCCTGGACGAAATGCACCACGTTGCGTTTCTGCATGTTGTTGGATGAGCGGATTCACCATAGTTTCAACGATCCATGATCCAGGGAAAGCATCAATGTAGATCGTACTATCCTAATGTAAGCTTGTAAATAGAATTTAAATAGAGTTTAAATCCGAATAAAGATAAAATCCAAATTCCAGGAAACGCGTTGGGGAAACGTGGCGCGAAGGATCGGCGAGGAGGTACCACCGCGGAAGAGAAACGTACGACGCTGCAGTCGAAAAGTTACTGCCTTTTTTAATCAGCCGATTCCCTCATCCGGACATTTATCGATGGACCGAGAGTGGGAGAGTATCCGCGCAAATATTACATTTCTACGGAAACGAGAATGCATCAGACGCGACTCTCTGTACGACATAATAAATCAAACTGTGCATTGTTGGCCAACCGTTGGCCAAGTATGGAGTTTATTCCAAAGAGTAATTGTTGAAACGTCGCATTAATTATATCGATATCAATGTAATACGGCGCGTTCGGGGAGCGCGTTATCAGCGCTATTGCGTTATTCCATCCTTGTTTAATAAACGATAAAGATAGAATGATGCAATAGCGCTTGACAGCGTGTTCTCCGAACGCGTCTATGGAATGCCGTAATAATTTACAGAATAATACATTGAAAGTATGAGGTGTACAACTTTGCTTCCGCCGTTTTTTTCCCAAAATTTCAGGCTTTATTGTTAAAAAGTGATTACATATTTATGAATCAAAGTACTGTCCGTCGCTAGCCACTACTTTTTTCCATCTTTCTGGCAATTTTCGGATACCATCTCGAAAAAACGATGCGTCTTTTGAGGCGATCCACGAATCGATCCATTTTTTGACTTCTTCATAAGAGCGGAAATGCTGATTAGCCAGGTCGTGTGCCATCGATCGAAACAAATGGTAGTCGGAAGGAGCAACGTCTGGAGAGTACGGCGATTGGGGTAAGACCTCCCATTTCAGCGTTTCCAAGTATGTCTTGACCGGTCTTGCGACATGTGGCCGAGCATTGTCATGCTGGAGGATAACTATGTCGTGTCTCTCTTGGTACTGTGGCCGTTTCTCCTTCAATGCTCGGCTCAAACGCATCAACTGCGTTCGATACAGATCCCCTGTGATGGTTTCACTCGGTTTCAACAGCTCATAATATACCACACCGAGCTGGTCCCACCAAATACAGAGCATAACCTTGGCGCCGGGCATTCCCCATGATTTTCTGCGCTTGGGATTATCGTAGTAGACCCATTTTTCATCGCCGGTCACAATGCGATGTAGAAACCCCTTCCGATTCAGTCTTTGAAGCAGCTGTTCACAAACAAAGAAACGCCGTTCAACATCTCTCGGCTTCAACTCGTACGGAACCCAATTTCCTTGCTTCTGAATCATTCCCATGGCTTTGAGGCGTTTCGAAATGGCTTGTTGAGTCACTCCCAATGATTCTGCCAATTCTTCTTGCGTTTGGCACGAGTCTTCATCAAGTAATGCCTCCAATTCGGAATCTTCGAAAATTTTCTCTCTTTCACCGCCATGCCGGTCCTCGATGTCAAAATCACCGCTCTTGAAGCGTTGAAACCACTCACGACACGTTCTTTCACTAAGAGCAGCCTCACCGTAAGTACTTGAGAGCATTTGATGAGCCTCAGCCGCAGTTTTATTCAAATGGAAGTAGAAAATCAAAACTTCCCGCAAATGATGAGAATTTGGCTCGAAAACTGACATCTTCGATCGAGAATAAATTTATAATGCAAACACAAATTCACTAATGTGGTGCTGTCGTTATGTTGACAGATGTCCAAGCTTAAGGTGCCTTTTCATACGCAGTATGCTGCAGCAGCAAATCAGTCACGTGACCAAACGTATTTGC
>NJRQ01000007.1:1081917-1102181 GCA_003063805.1 Aphaenogaster ashmeadi | reverse complement strand
CATGGAGGCCAGATTGGCGCATCCCTCCCTAGAGGGTCCCTAACCAGCACTTACCGCTGCAGCCATCTATCGAAAAACGGCGGAAGCAAAGTTGTACACCTACATTGATCGTTTTCCTGATGAAAGAAAAATTGTGCGTGGCATCGTAAAGAATATAAATACTTCTTCTTCCTCTTCTTCTTTTTCTTCGCGCCTATGGAATGCAGTAACAATTCACTGAATAATACATTGGAAATACATTGGCCGTTTTCCTGATAATAAGAGAAAAATTGTGCGTGGCATCGTAAAGAATAAGTACTTCTTCTTTCTTCATCTTTTTCTTTGCGCCTATGGAATGCCGTAACAATTTTGGCCGTTTTCCTGATAAAAGAAAAATTGTGCGTAGCATCGTAAAGAATAAGTACTTCTTCTTCCTCTTCATCTTTTTCTTTGCGCCTATAGAATGCCGTAACAATTTACAGAATAATACATTGAAAGTACGTTGGCCGTTTTCCTGATAAAAGAAAAATTGTGCGTGGCATCATAAAGAATAAATACTTCTTCCTCTTCTATTTTTTCTTCGCGCCTATATATGGAATGCAGTAACAATTTACAGAATAATACATTGGAAATACATTGGCCATTTTCCTGATAATAAGAGAAAAATTGTGCGTGGCATCATAAAGAATAAGTACCTCTTCTTCCTCTTCTTCTTTTTCTTCGCGCCTATGGAATGCAGCAACAATTCACAGAATACATTGGAAATACATTGGCTGTTTATTCCTAATAAGAGAACAATTGTGTGTAGCCATGGGGGCGCCCATGAGGCAAGGAGAGGCATATGCCCTCTCTTGGATTTTAATTTTTTCAATTTAGAATGATTTTATGATTGACAACCCAGGAAGAACAGATAGTCATTATGACGTCAAAATGACCTCAAAATGATGTCAAAGGCGTCATTTTAGCATCATTTTGACGTCATTTTGACGTCATCATGACTTTCTGTTCTATTTGGAAACCAGATAAATTTTGTTTGAAATTAATACAATTAAAAATAAAAATTTCTTTATAAATATTATTTGAAAGTAATGTGGCTACCGCCGCGTGGTCTGCTCATCTATTCATCTCATCTGACTCTCATCTTGACTATCTGAATAGTTTGGACATGAACCATACCACGGATATGAACCATCATGTATTACGTCTGTTATCGAGCGTACCGACGTAGTTGATATCCGCTTTGTCAGAGAGCGTCAGAACACGGTTCGAGTCGTGAATCGGGATGGCCGCTCTCAGGGGGCCTATTACGGTTTCCGGGATTGAGTGAAAATTACAAAAGTGAGCCGAATTCACTAGGTTTTGACAAATAAAATTGCTCAAAACCTAGTGAATTCGCTCACTTTTGTAATTTTCACTCAATCCCGATTCCCGAAAACCGTAAGGGCCTCCGCACAATAAAAAAATATAAGGAATAAGGAACAGATATTAGCGATTAGGAATAAGAGGAAGGAAGAAGAAAGTATCTTTCTTCTTCCTTCCTCTTATTTCTAATCGCTAATATCTGTTCCTTGTTCCTTATATTTTTTGATTGCGCGGAGGCCTTAATAGGCCCCCAGGTCTCTGTTCTCGGACAACTTCAGGACGTCGCAATGCTCTCTGGGTTTCGACTTCGACCGAGTGAGGGCGCACGCGTCGGAATTCGATCGCCACTCCGAGAATCGCCGGAGCAATTTGCGTCTCGGGGATCTTATCGCATCAAATTCATCTCGATAGCTACATATATTCGAATGCGAATGAAACCAAGAAATGGCGACGATAATCCACCGAGGTAAATCCGTAGAAAACGACATACATCCGGAGATGATTCGTACAAAAATGCTTTTTAATTCTATCACGCGGGGTCGTCAACGTCATTCTCCCCGTCGGTCACGACGGGTACCCCGCATGATGAATATCTTCTTTCACGAATACATTTATATTTGTTCCCTCGGGAACGCAGCATCGCGCTCATCTCCTTTCCCGCGCCTTTGCGCTCTCCCCTCCGTTATTTCATCTCCCGTTTCTGCGGACGCTCGCGAGGAATCGCCGTGATTAATCGACGGTATCTCGCCTTTTACGTCGTCCTGCCGGACGAACCGTCAAACGGTCAATTAAATCCGAGGGTGCCCGGAACAGCTGACTCTCGGCCAGTCTCGGCGAACGCGCGCGGCGAACCGCGAAGTACCGTTCGTTCGATTACGCGCGAAATCGAGGCGAACCGCCTGCGGCGGCAGGGGGGGCGGAATTTGCAAGTCATTCGAGTCATCTACGGTCACGATTGCTGTTTCACGGTCGGTCCGGCCGCGGGACGGACGGGGGACGCGCATGAATCCCTCCCCCGTTATACCTGGCCGGGATGGGAGACGAACGCATCGTCGTCTTCGTCGTTTCTAGTTTCTGCGAAATCGGCCATCCCGAGGGATTCCCGGGTTTTCTAAAGCTTGTATATCAGACTACGCAATGAGAATTGCGAATTGAAGATTAGAATTCAACTAATCGGAACGAAGGGATTGAAGATCAAGATTATCTGATTGGCCGAATTTTAATCTCGACTAAACGACGCGGGAAATTTGTTAAGGCCGAAACAAATTTGAAACATTGAGCTGCATATCCATCCAAAGGAATATAGAGCAACATTTGTGTTTTTGTCGCGTATGTACGTTTCGATAAAAGTTTCAGTATGTATGAATGTATGTATGTGTATGTTGGTTTAAAAAAAAAATTCCTCAATGTTCCTTTGGTGGATACGCAGCTTTACGTTCGTCATTACGTTGCGCTGCAACTCGCGAGGGTACGACCGAAAATAGAAATGTACAATATTTCTACATGTAGGAAAGAGAGGAAGAAATGTACACTACCGCTCAAAAGTACTTGCCCACTTTGTCTTCTTTAATTAAATGATAGAAATTCAAAAGATTAATGAACAATTTTAAGAGTGGACGTTGAATATAACAATAATGTTTAATAGATCAAAATTCTATTCTATTCTATTCTAATCTATATTCTATTCTACAATATTATTATATATAAAGAGAATATATAATAATAGAATTTGAATAGAAATTGAACATAAAAAAATTCATGTAGAAATTTGAGTGGGGAAATATTTTTGAGCGGTAGTGTACGTTTTTCTAATTTTTAGCGAACGCAGCGGCCCGGAAGAAGAATTTTGCGTTTGCTCGTGTCTTATAGATAAGCACGTTAATCCGGAGCGAGATATCGTCGAAACGGTTAAAAGTCTCGAAAACAAAAGAGAGAGACAGGAGAGTATTGTCGCGCGTTACTCCGTGCTCCAATTCCCGCTCTCCGCCGTTGGTTTACTCCGTAACTTTCAACGACGCGACGGCGTCGTTGTTATCGTTAGGTTGTCATTACGCAGCTTTTTTTACCATATATTATACCTGCGCAACGACAATGACACTGTCGTTACAAATTATATACGGAATAGAAACTATCTCGGATATCCATTTAGGGAATAAGAAGAATTTCTTATAGAAACTATATATCTGGGATATCCATTTGCAGAATAAGAAGAAGAAGAATTTCTTATAGAAACTATTTTGGATATCCATTTGGGGAATAAGAAGAAGAATTTCTTACTCCCCAGATGGATATCCAAGATATTTTTATCACTATCTTGGACTGGTCGAGACAATCGGAAGCTTGGTTCCCTAAACTCGAGGAATTAAGGTTTTCGTGGCGAGAGGCCTATGGAATAGAAACTATGTCGGATATCCATTTGGGGGATAAGCAGAAGAAGAATTTCTTATAGAAACTATTTTGGATATTCATTTGGGGAATAAGAAGAAGAATTTCTTACTCCCCAGATGAATATCCAAGATATTTCTATCACTACCTTGGACTGGTCCAAACAGTTGGAAGCTTGGTTCCCTAAACTCGAGGAATTAAGGTTTTCGTGGCGAGAGGCCTATGGAATAGAAACTATCTCAGATATCCATTTAGGGAATAAGAAGAAGAAGAATTTCTTGTAGAAACTATCTCGGATATTCATTTGGGGAATAAGAAGAAGAATTTTTTATGGAAACTATCTCGGATATCCATTTGGGGAATAAGAAGAATTTCTTACTTCCCAGATGGATAGCCAAGTAGAACAGAAAGTCATGATGACGTCAAAATGATGCTAAAAAGACGCCTTTGACATCATCTTGAAGTCATGATGACGTCTAAATGACCTCGTAATGATGTCAAAGGCGTCATTTTAGCATCATTTTGACATCATCATGACTTTTGTGTTCTACTTGGGTATCCAAGATATTTCTATCATTACCTCGGACTGGGCCAGATAGTCGGAAGCTCAGTTCCCTAAATGCGAGGAATTAAGGTTTTCATAGCGAGGGGCCTATGGAATAGAAACTATGTCGGATATCCATTTGGGGAATAAGAAGAATTTCTTGTTCCCCAGATGGATATCCAAGATATTTTTATCACCATTCACTACCTTGGACTGGTCCAGACAGCTCGGAAGTTTGGTTCAAACGTGAGGAATTAAGGTTTTCACGGCGTGAGCGATCTCGGGATCGGAATATACCCGCTATCTCTGATATCTCTGATTTCGCGGGGGGTCCCTCCCTCCGACACCAAAGCGAGCACGATTTCGCAGAATCAGAGTACGGAATCTCCCGATCCGCACTGAGAGAAAAATGTATGATATTTGAAACTATAATGATGACATAGTAAATGATTATTAGTTACGAATATCATTTTTATAGAAAGTGTTACACGGAAAAAACGATAAGGTTGCCACAACCACAATAATAGTAACATTTGGTACAGCCACGTCCTATGGTTGTCACATTCACATTGATGTGAAGCGATCTCGGGATCGGAATATACCCGCTATCTCTGATATCTCTGATTTCGCGGGGGGTCCCTCCCTCCGACACCAAAGCGAGCACGATTTCGCAGAATCAGAGTACGGAATCTCCCGATCCGCACTGAGAGAAAAATGTATGATATTTGAAACTATAATGATGACATAGTAAATGATTATTAGTTACGAATATCATTTTTATAGCAAGTGTTACACGGAAAAAACGATAAGGTTGCCACAACCACAATAATAGTAACATTTGGTACAGCCACGTCCTGTGGTTGTCACATTCACATTGATGTGAAGGCAACTATATGCATTTGGTACAGCAAGCATAGTGAATGTTGAGACAAACATAGTGAATGTTGAGACAAACATATATAGATGCACTACACAAAACAATGTGAATGTGACAACCACAGGACGTGGCTGTACCAAATGTTACTATTATTGTGGTTGTGGCAACCTTATTGTTTTTTCCGTGTACCATTTATGTTGATGATTACGACATAGACATAGTAGAAGTGACTCATGTAAAATTTTTACCAATAATTATAATTATTTGAAGTAAAAATATAGCAAGATAGAATATATGAATGATAAGAGAAATTAATCATTTTATATAGTCAATACAATTGGAATACTTGGCAAATATTGGTACAGGTAACTATATATTTTTAGCATGCTTTATTATACACATGGGGTAACAATAACAAAGGAATATGACTATAAATCTGTGTTCACTCTGCTATATTTTGCATGTTTAAGGACCGATTGTTCCAACTTCTTGCTAAGCTAACTAACAGAATTAAATCATATGTTTATCTTCGTCTAATTTGAAGGAGAAACAAAGAGAGACATATGATTTAACTATTAGTTAGCTAATTACCAAGAAGTTGGAACAACCGGCCCTAAATGAACTATAAAAATATGTTTGAGGACAAAAACTCATAAAATATAGTGAGATTATTGTTATTCCAGCCATTTCTTTTCTCTCGTGTTCATTTCTACCAATGTAAATTAACTTTAATCTCGGTTGAACTTATTCTTTATCTTTTTTCAGTTCTAAGAATTAGAAAAAGATAAAAAATAAGGTAAACCGAGATTAAAGTTAATCTATATTGGTAAAAATGGACATCTGCAGTGGGCTTGCTAAAAATCGTCCCAGGGAATACAACCGGCGCGCGACAGTCAGGATCAACCCAATCGCCGACGCGCCGATCTCTCCTCCGTCGGCCGTCGTACGAGTTCCATCGGGTGTATTTATTACCGAGTCACCGTCGCCAGGGCCGCGGCTGGATTATTAGCCAACCAGCCAGCGTCGGCCGACCGCTATCAGCGGCGCGGACAAAGGTACACCGGGCGGCGGTATCTACGGTACAAATCGTGACGAAGCGATCTCGCGGCTTTCGCGCCGCCGTCGGCGGCGAAACGACGGGGCGACGATGACAGTAGAGGTTCGCGGCCGCGAGGAGAGTCCCGCCGCTCCCTGGATCCTATATCGTGCCGTCGTCGGCGCGATTGCCGTCGTGATTCTCCGCGGTGGAACACGTGCGTATGCAAATCGCAGCCGTACGCGTGATACGACATACGAGGCGACCCGCAGCCCGCTCGCTCGCTCGGTGACGCCGCATCTATCGGAGCAGGGCCGAAGCCGGAGGTGGAGGATGCCTGCGTCATCGTGTATCATTGCCGAGATCGATCGTGAAACATGATCGCGCCGCCTTGCTCTGTCCGCCCGCGCCGCGTTCTCCCGTCTCGCTCGCGCGCCCTGCAGTGACTCCACGACGCAAGTAGATTGCCCTGGCGATCTGGCAGGCCGGGTAAGTGCCAATAGTGCCATGCGTGTGCCGTGCCGTGCCATGCGAGCGCGAGCGCGCGCGAGAAACGGACTCTCTCCGCGACGGAGACGATGTTGACAACGACGACGATGAATCTCGTCCCGCGGTCACGTGCTGACGCTTCCGCGACACCATGCGCGGCTCGCGTCGCGCGATTACATGGCGCGATCGCGGTGCGCGGCTCTCTCTCTCACCCGCGGCTTCCCCGTACGTGGGTGGGTAACGTTTGCGCGGTGTTATCGGAGACCGGAGAGCGAGGAAACGAGGAAATGTATAACGTTTCCGAGGAACGTTTCGCGATAGTGATATAATGAGTTCCGGGAAGGAAGGAAGGAAAGGCGAGGAGCGCGCGCGCGATGACGCGAACGTATGTAAATATCTAAAGGCGCAATTCCCGCGTTCTCGCTTTGCAGCTCTACTTTAATGGATGGAGAGAAAGATTGCCGGCGGAAGAAAGAGGCCCGGGGCGATGCCCCGCCGTCGGACGCCGGCCCGCTCGCGTCCGGCGAGGAGACGGACTGGGAGGGTATGCTCAACACGGAGCGGCACCGGGGCGACCTCGGCGACATGACGTTCTGCATGGCCAACTACCTGAAGGAGACCATGAAGATGATGTATATGATGCGCAGCCATCATATGCTGACTGATGTGATACTGGAAGTCGGTTCCGAACTGTTTCACGCGCATAAAGTTATTTTAGCAGCAGCTAGTCCGTACTTTAAGGTAAGCTCAGCAGCTGGGTGGAAATCGTGTCGTGCGTTAACTCGAATTTGCTTATCGCTCATCTCGCTCACAAAGTCGAGATTATTAAGTCGCTCACAATGTCGATGGTGTAAGTTGATGTGTTGATTGGCTTTAAAATTCCAGGCAATGTTTACTGGAGGATTGAAGGAATGCGAGATGACGAGGGTGAAGCTTCAGGGTGTCTGTCCGACCACGATGGCTCGCTTAATGTACTTCATGTATACTGGTCAAATAAGAGTTACTGAGATTACCGTGTGTTCGCTGCTGTCGGCAGCTACCATGTTCCAAGTACGTAAACAGACAATTTAAGAAAAACATATCGTAAGGCTGGGTCTACAATAGATGTAGTAAGCCTTTAGCCATCTGCTCTAAGCTAACAATAAGTAATTTTCGACAGAAAACATTTCCTACGTTGCTTTAAGCCCTAAACTTTACAGTTGGAATTTGGTTAACTCTTAAAGCTTAGGAATTACGACTTAAAGTAGCATAGGCAAAGCTTTTTATCGAAATTATTTAGCTTAGAGCAGAAGGCTAAAGGCTTATTACACTTATTGTAGACCCAGCGTAAAGGAAAGCATCTGAGTGAATGGCGAATAACACAGGACTTGATCTCTGTGCTGATATGATTTTACGATTGTTAAATGCCTCTCGTTACAGGTCAGCAATGTGATAGATGCGTGCAGTGTTTTTCTGGAAAGGCAACTCGATCCCACGAACGCGATTGGAATCGCCAACTTCGCCGAGCAGCACGGCTGCCACGATCTGTATCATAAGGCGAATCAGTTCATTGTTCAGCACTTTAATCAGATATGCCAGGAGGAGGAGTTCTTGCAACTGTCCGCTATACAGCTAGTGACACTCATCAGGAAGGACGAGCTGAACGTACAGGAGGAAAGGGAGGTTTACAACGCCGTGCTGAAGTGGGTCAAGTACAACGAAGACGCGAGGCGACCCAAGATGGAGCATATACTGCACGCGGTACGCTGTCAGTACCTCACGCCGAATTTCCTGCGGGAGCAGATGAAGAACTGCGATGTGTTGAAGAAGGTTCCGGCATGTCGCGAGTATCTGGCGCAGATCTTCAAGGATCTGACGTTGCACAAGAAGCCGGTTGTGAAAGAGCGTACGCCTAACACGCGGCGGGTAATATACATCGCTGGCGGTTTCTTCAAGCATTCGCTCGACGTTCTGGAGGGCTACAACGCCGACGACAAGACGTGGACGCAGCACGCCAAGCTTATCGTTCCCAGATCCGGTCTGGGTGGTGCGTTTCTCAAGGGGATGTTCTACGCGGTCGGCGGCAGGCACAATTCACCGGGAAGCAGGTTAGCACTTGGACACCGTTCAACGTTTCAGAGCTATAATAATACGGGGTGTTTGGAAAATTACCTGGAAAAACTTGGAAAACTCAAATTCTCAAGGAACTTTTTCTACCTGAAGAAACGAAGGAATTCTCACAGAATTTTATTGAGACTCGGGGACTTTTTGTTAAGATCGTGTCTTTGATTTCGTTTTTATTTTGCGAAAACCAAAGTGCTATATTTTTGGTATCAAAGAGTGCCATGTAAGTTCTATTTGCGCTTTCTAGATTTCTAAATGTCTTGTTTAGATATTTAGATATACATTCCGTTTCTTTTAAAGACAAAATTCTCTTCAAAATTTAAACGTATAGCAGATTCTATTTTCTTATTGTATTTTTTAGAAATAGAAACTATTTTGAATACAATGTAAAAATGTCTATTCTCTTTTGTTTTTAGTACTTTTTCCAATCTGATATTCGAGTAATTCTTAGTTTTTCCCATGATCATATGAATAGAAAATAAGAACTGCATATATGCATAAGAAATCCAGATAATAAATTCATTTTTACTTTGGACCTATGAAACTCTAATTTTGCATGGAAGTTTGAAGAAGAATGTCTAAAAAATCGGGAAATTTATTCTGTGATATACAGAGTAGTCTGCCAATTTTTCATGCTACTTGATAAATGTAATTATCAAGTAGCATGAAAAATTAGCAGACTGCTCTATGCAAATGGTTCCGAATGCGAACACTAAGGCCGATTGAGACTTTGAAATACAGCTAAAAGAATGACACGACTTTTTTCAGGTATGACAGCGACTGGGTCGACAGATATAATCCAATGACGGATCAGTGGAGACCGTGCAGCCCAATGTCGGTACCGAGGAACAGGGTTGGGGTTGCCGTTATGGATGGCCTATTGTACGCCGTCGGTGGCAGCGCGGGCGCTGAGTACCATAATAGCGTGGAGTGCTATGACCCGGATCAAGATTCGTGGACCAGTGTGAAACCCATGCATATCAAGAGATTAGGCGTAGGAGTAGCGGTAGTGAATAGGTACTAATTGTCATACTCGCGCCGATAGTTATTGAACGGATAAAAATGTTAATTGAACAGTCACTTATGAAAATAGATAGTAAATTTAAATTTCAAAGTAAATCATATTTAGCTATGGCATCAGTAGGCTAAATATGTTACTGATATAAACTATAGTACTTAGAATATTACACAATATTGGCGTTCCTCTCAAATATAAAAGGCATACGCTTTCAATTTTATTTTAAAACATAGTTTCTATATATATACATATATATATATATATATATATATTCTATACATTAAAGGAGCTGGATATAATATATTAAATTTATTTATGGCATAATGTAATGAAGTACGATTGTTCCTGATAGATTACTGTACGCGATCGGTGGCTTCGATGGTAAGGATCGGCTCAACTCGGTGGAGTGTTACCATCCCGAGAATGACGAGTGGACAATGGTGTCGCCTATGAGGTACAGTCGTTCGGGGGCCGGTGTGGCCAGTCTGGGCCAGTACATATACGTTATAGGCGGATACGACGGAAAATCGCAATTGAATTCGGTAGAGAGGTACGACACGGAGCACGACATATGGGAAAACATGTGCTGCGTTACTATCGCCCGCAGTGCTCTTAGCGTCACCATCCTTGACGGCAAACTATACGCAATGGGTAAACATGATTCTATCGATTTGAGTGAATAAAAATTAAGCTGTTTTTTAGAGAGGCATGCTGTAAAAAATGATATTCACATACAGTTCCTTTTTTTTTAGGAGGATACGACGGTACGACGTTCTTAAACATAGTAGAAATTTACGATCCAACCAAGGACCAATGGATCCAAGGTGTGCCTATGACATCGGGAAGATCCGGCCACGCTAGCGCGGTGTCGTATTATCAGTGTCCTATACACTGTGATCATTTGGATTATAATATCTCGCTAGAGAAACCGCCATCGTGATACGCGGAGCTGATACGCTTTTTAGGGGACATTCGAAAGCAAGGATAGTCAAGTTCTTTCATTCGCGAGGTAAACGTACAAGGCAAAATGGAACTGCAGAATAGAGTGTAAAAGGGAACTGTGTTATATAAAGTGGGAAGAATGACATATACAGTTGTCCTTCAATCGTCCGTAACTGAATTGAAAAGTGTATCATGTAATACTTAGACGACACGCGGCGTATCGTCAAACTGGACCATGTTTGGTCGGCTAGAAAATTGCGGCTGGCCGACAGAAAGCGCTTTCTCGACAAAGCGAGGTAACTTTCGTTATTTCGCGGTTTATCGAAGGACCAATTTATCTTATTCATTAGGATAAATGCGACTGTGCTACGTTTCATAGCTTTATTGCTTTTTTAATTATAGATGATTCTATAATTAAATATAATGTATAGAGAAGTAATATATAATGTACATATTCTCATATCGTAAGAAAATTATTTTCAAAGAAAATGCGGAAGTATTTTTTTTAGTTTAGTGTCCAACTATCGCATATATGTCTATATATTCAATCACTATCTTAACGTCATTGCCGTCATCGTAACTTATTTCCATCAATTCATCTTATTAAAATTTTTATCAAAATTGTTGCGCGCAAATATCGGGCATTTAAATGCAAACTTATATTTATACGTGTTGATATCGACTTGAACGTATCTAAATGCCGAAGCGATATTTTTATGGAAAGTTATGCAAGCGATGTTTGCGTGTTTAAAATGGACGTTTAGGGGCAAAGATACAGCGGACAAATTCTTGCAGCAGTTTAAGTAATCGAATTTCTGTAAAATATAGTCCCTGCATATCGCGTCACGCTCCAATAAATTTGTAATAGAATGGCACATTCGGAATGCAAGAAGTACGTTACGTGTCCTATGTGCAAAGGCGCAGGTAGGAACATTAGCCGATTGCGAAATATTTTAACGAGTGTCGATATTTATTTCGTGATAAAAACTATATTTAAAAAAGGTATGTCTGCCACCCGTGCGGTGACGGAAACGATTTCCTTATCTGTTCAGCATGAAAATGCAAATTCATCACAAGTTGCAAAAACGCAATTTGTCGAAGCAGCGTATTCCGGGGCTTCGGGAGACTTGCGTTTTCCCACATTATCCGACAGGTACATCGGGCATGTTTAACTTCTTAATGTATTTTACTAAAATTTCAGTATGAGGCGCAATATTATTTGAATTAAGCTAAATTGGTGGAGATCAAACAAAATATATTTAAATACATATAAGTACTAATAAACGTTGAATATATTACCTGCATGTATATTTAAATATGTATGATATTTTCATGTAGCAAACATCCGAAGGATGTTACTCCTGCGGCCAATTACGAGGACTACGCATGTATGCTGGAGGGCGATTGTGTAGAAACATCAGAGGAATTCGCGAGTCCGCAGGAAGCACTGAAACACGCCATGCAGAGCTTAAAGCAGGATCAATGGCAGAGCAGCGTATCGGCTCTAATAAAGCTAATGCACATTTCGAGGATTCAACCGGAATTGCTGGACTCCAATATGCCTCGCATATATCGAACCTTGTGCAGGTCATTTGAGCATCTCTTTGCCATACATTTGCTCGCTGCAATAAAACATAATTATATTGCAGTTTGCTACGAAATACGAGGCCGCACGTCGTTAGAACTGTCTGCCAGATAGCGATGGAGTTGTACAAGACAGTCCAGTGTACGCAAAGACCTGAGTTTGACGAGCTTGCATCCACGCTGCTTTTGAAAAGCACGCATACGAACAAGGGGATCCGGAATGACGCTCAACGTGCCTTGGATTCCATGGTGTCACACTTGCCTCCTGCAACTTGTATTCGGATATTGACCAGCGAACACGGCGCTAGGTGATCGAATGGAGTTTACTTCATCTTTGATTAAATCGATTTCTCGGACAATTACATTGTTATATGATATATCTACTACAATTAATTGATTTTTTGTCCTTATGAATCATGAATTTTGAATGTTGTCTTTTTGTCTACAGCCACAAGAATCCGTTGATAAGAGCAACCGTGAGTCGATTGCTCTATAATATTATTAACATTATTGGAGTGGAGTGTTTATTGTCAAATCCAAATCTCAAAGATATCCGCCGTAAGATATTCACTATGTGTACTAAATTTCTTCTCGATGGTAATAACGAAACAAGGTACTCTTATGATTCGTATTTTTCAGGATTATATCATCAATAAGAGTCTTATAATCGCACAACTTTTTCTTGTGATTCTTTAGAAATTATTTATTATATATTCTTAAAGAAGATTTATTATTCCTTGACAAAGAGATGTTCATGCATAGACATTTGTCTTTGAATAGTATTGCAAGTTATAAAAATTCCAAATCTCATTACACTTAATCTAAACGTTTTTAAAATTAATTTATTTATATCTTATGTAAAATTTAGAATTAAGACTTCTCACTTAGATAATGAAGCAGATGTATAATGAATGTGAATATGTTAATTGCAGGAATGACGCAAAAAAGACATTAAAAGCAATGATGGGCCACCCAAATTTCGATGTTCTATTATATGTGGATGTAGACTGGAAGATTATTAGTAGTATAGAGAAGCAATTGGTGTCTTTGAAATACAGCCGGATTCATAGCGTGTAACATCCGTTATCGTTATGAATCAAAAATGTTATGATATTAATTGTCCATTTCTTGTAACGTCCCAATAATAAAACACGTTGGTATACATAGATTATAATATAAAATTAATTACATTATTCTTAATACCACTAATATGATTTTTAATTTATTAATGTTAAATGATAAATAGCCAATTAAACAATTACGTCTAGAAAATGGCGTGCAAAATGGAATTAAATTGTGATATTAATTTATGTGATAAGAGACGTTACGTATGAATGATTGAATAAACATGAGAACAAAAAGGAGAATATAAGTGAGCATGCAAAAAGCAGAATGATTGTGCAAATCTATAAAAGTATAAGAAATTTATGTTTCATAAGAACAAAAATAGTTGATGTAAGAATTTAAATTAGTAAATTATAAATAGAAGTGTAGCAGAAGTAGACTAATTTTAAAGAGATAGACAATCTATAATATTTTATAACTTCTACAAATCTAATGAAAACTACACATATAGTAACATGAAGTACTTGGCTTGTAAATGAGCACATCTATTCAAATCTATTCCCATATCATAATCCATACAGATTTAAAATTTTACGAATTTTTGAAATATCAGTTCTTAGAATTTTAGTTAGTGCCACCTCCTACCTGATTATATTCTCCTGATACCTTGTTAATTTTTGGAGAATTTAAATGATTGTGGTAAATTTCTTAATGTCGGTAACCGAGCAGGTACCTTAATTATCTACAGTCGTAATACCATCGATATTACCGACGTCTTTCGGATCTTAATTATCGATGCCGAAAAATTTATTACATTTAAATTCTCAAAAATTGGCAAAGTATTAGGAGAATATAATCGGGTAAGAGGTGGCACTAGCTAAAATTCCAAGAATTTCTAGGACTTTTAATCCAAATGCTTGAATTGCTAAATTAAACAATTTATGCATTAACATCTATCAACGCTTTTAAAATAAGACACGTTGCCGTATAATGCACATTGTTAAAATTTCATTGTTTAAATTACACTCTGTATAGATAATTTCGAATTATCATAAACGCTCTTTGCGCAGATCCGTGGACAGTGGTACGCATCAGCTTCTCCGTGTTTATGACACTTGGCTCGGAGGTTATATCGTAAATATGGCGCTCGCCATTACTTGAGACTCCTCAAGACGCAACATCGACGACGCGACATTCGGGGTCCGTCGTGTTCCACAACGTCGCGGATTATCGTCGGCTTCCAGAAGGGGTCCAAAATGCCGTCAGGTCACTGCCGACGTCGCGCATCATCCACGTCGCAATTCTGCCTGATTTAAGATAAAACGCGACGCGACGTGATGAAATCCGTGTACAAGTTGTTCCTGCTGTGCCTTATCCTCGCCGCGCTGATAATACTGCTCAACGTGACCACCAATTTCTCCAACAAGCTATACGACCAGCAGCTCGCGAGCAGGGAGCGCCTGGCGCTCACGAAGAAGTCCCCCACGTCCGTAAGCGAGGTGACGATATGCGTAGTGGTGTGCGGAGACAGGCTGCACGAGGCCCTGACCATGCTGAAATCAGCGTTGGTCTTCGCCAGCAGGCCGCTGCAATTCGTAATACTAGCGGAGCAGAATCTGATACCAGCCTTCAGCGAGAAGCTGTCGGAGTGGCGGCTCATATCCAATAAGACCTTCGACTTCCTGTTGCGGCCCATCACCTTCCCGGACGGTAGCGATGTAGCCATGTGGAAGAAGCTGTTCAAGCCCTGTGCGGCGCAGCGACTGTTTCTACCGGTAAGCATATCAGGCTGGTGATTTAATTCCAGCTAGCAATGTTTTTTGCGAGAGCGAGCAGTTAGATTTACAGGATTTATGTTTCAGACCGTGCTGAACGACACGGATGCGGTGCTCTACGTGGATACAGACACCCTGTTCTTAGCGCCGCCAGAGAAGATCTGGGATGAGTTCAAGAAGATGAACTCTAGCCAGCTGGCAGCTCTCAGTCCTGAGCACGAAGATCCCAACACCGGTTGGTACAATCGATTCGCCAAGCATCCATATTACGGCAAGCTGGGTGTCAATTCAGGAGTAATGCTGATGAATCTGACGAGAATGAGAGAGTTCCGATGGACGGATTACGTGATTCCCATTCACAAGGAGTACAAGCTGAAAATAACCTGGGGTGATCAGGACATCATCAACATAATATTCCATTATCACCCGGAGAAGCTGTACGTGTATTCGTGCCGGTACAACTACAGGCCGGATCATTGCATGTACATGTCAGTGTGCGCGGAGGCGGAGAGGGAAGGCGCTCTGGTGCTGCACGGTTCCCGTGGTACGTTCCACTCGCAGAAGCAACCGCCCTTCAAGGCCGTGTATCGAGCCATGCAGGAGTATCAGCTGAACACGGACCCGTACGACGAGCTGCTCATGCCGATGAGGAATTACTTGGCGATGGAGGACAAGTCGAACTGCGGCCGCGTCTCGAAGGTGTTCATCATCCAGCCGGAGCTGCATCTGGCTGCCCGTAACTTCTAAAACTTCTTAATCGAGCGTATCAAAATTATATACTCCCGCGAGCTTTTCGTCTTTATATCCTTTTATAAAACTTTTAGATGCTCGTTTTTCGTTAATCGATATGAATCTTGTATACAGATATATTGAAGCAATAACGAATGGGGTATAAGCGTATTCGTATACGTATTGGCGAAGTCACTTTCGGCCGTAAACGTAATATTATCCGCGTTCTTCCCGTCTCGGAGTTCTCCAGCGAGATTTTAGACCCTAAAAATACTTAACTACAATAAATACTTATGTATACATACTTATGTACGTAAGTCTTAACACATTATGGACTGGTATACTTAAAGAAAGTAACGATAAAGCGTAAGGAGCCATTGTGATGTATATAAGCATCCTGCTTCGTTATATAAGCATCTTTACGAGATTATGTACTGTTATTACGCAATACGTAAAAAGGCGGCGTGTGTAAATCACGCTGATTAATGTTATTCGATTATATATGTTCGCGGGGGAACCACGGACTCACGCGACCCGTCCACAATGTGTTAAGTCGAAGAGTCTAGACTCGAGATTCGCGAGCGTGATCCGCGAGCGCAAATTAGAGGGTATAAACGTGTTAATTCCAAGCGATTCCATATAGACTGAACTTTTTCTATAGTGCATTTGAGTTTTTTTTGTTAACAAGTGCGCTATGTTGTTACTGTTTGTACGAGGTGCGGTGCGGCGAATATGTTGTTATGCATTTTTATCCGATACCTTTGGACAATACTCGAGCGGTGCTGGGCGATCGGCGCTTATCTTCGGAGTACTTGGCCCTTGGACAGGATACTAGATTTGTTTTTTACTGCCGCGCTGAATTGCGCCAGAACTTTCCCTTCTCGCTTTCGCCAATTTTCAAATATATATCTATTTCACTTTAAGTACAGTATTAGTGTACGAGTATATACTAGTTCAGCTGTTAAAAGCAGGCTTACATCTCTCGCGATGTTGCTGTATTGGATACACTTAACGAGAGATGCTATCACTTTTTTATATATATTTGAGGCTTCCAGGATATTCTAATAATGGTGGAAAGACTGAAAGAAGAAATATCAGGTCCATTGTTAATAACATCGATTTTGCTTCCGTTGTCTACACGGGCCCTACATATGCAATCTATCGGAGATGAGCCCTGATCGCGCGACGCGGAACTATTTTGAAAGTGACTCACGTCCGGTTTCGAAAATCTCACTAGAATCGAAAGATAATCGGTTTCTCTCTATTTGTACAAAAAGTATAATATTGGATATTATACTATTTTCAAAATAAGCGCCTCGCATTTTAACGGGGATGGTAATTGATTGTGTAAGTATGAGTATATGGATTTTATAGTATTATACGTATGAATTAAATTCCGGCGAGAGTGTTCACATTTTTACACACGATTTTTCTCTACGATTTTTTCTACGGTTTTGTACGATACGCATTTTGCATCGTTCAACGACCCGACGATACGATGCCATTTGTGATACTTTTCCTATAGGTATTGTACAATGAAGCTTAAATAAAAGATCTGTCTGAATACATGAAAGTGTGAATATGTATTCAATACGTAATCAACATTAATTCACTCGATGAAACGTACTTTATACATTGACACGACATAATATACCAGGAAGTTCGTACCAATCCTTATTTTGCTTTTCACCGTTTATTCATTAAAGCAAACAGTCATGTTTCATATATTGAGAATTTAAGTAAAAGAACTTAAGATTTCCTCTCGAGAGGAGCCTTGGCTAACAACCAGACCTGCAACCATACATTTATCTGAAAGCTAAAAAATTGAAACTAAATATTAATGATAGTAAGGCTCTCAGATATAAAATCAAAGACGATTCAATAAAAGCCAATACTTTGTATTTGTATATTCATATTGTACATTTTATAAATAAATGATTTGTTTCGCCTCGACAACGGCGTTGGCTCACATTGGCTTTTATTGAATCGTCTAAAAAATTGATTTATGGCACTTGCTGTGAATTATTCTTTGTTTCAAGAACCCTTTAAACTTATGTATAATGCCGGTAACCAATAGGAAACAATACAGATAAAAGAACTTCAAATAAATGAAAAAAATATAGGTGCCTTATACTTTTGGCCAAGGCTGTAATTGCTTTATTGGTGATCGGTGAAGATGGCAACACGAAAAGAACAATTTTGAAGTATCCAAAATTTAGCCAGATACAGATCTGAAAATAATTATGTTGGACCATCCAAAATATAATTATGTAGGAAGCTTAATATAGACAATCATAATGACAATGCTACAAAAAGTTCGACATTCTAGTAAACAGCTTGAGCGTCCTACATAATTATCTTGAATGATCCAATATAATTATTTTCTGATCTGTATTTGACTAAATTTTTAGATATTTCGGCAAAACCGTTCTTTCCGTGGAAAAATAAATTTTCATGTATCTTTTTCGAGTGCTGTTGTCGAGTGTCCTTTTATTTTTTATAGCAAATTCTTTTGCAGAGAGAAGGGCTCGCGAAAGTGCGCGCTTCGCACCTCATTGTTAGCATTGTGACGCAGCGATGGACAACAGGCAACGCTCAAGGGGGGTCGGCTGATGCGAGAAGGGGCCCCGCACGAAGCGATCAGTCCTCTCGCCGCTGCTTTCTGGTCACGGTGGCACGCGAGCTCGTGAAATCGGCCTCGCGCGATTTTCTCTCGCTACATGATGTTTTCTCGTATCCGAAGGAGGTGCCGTTGGTGTTAAACGAATTGGAGGAAACGTCGTACGGAGGTGAAACCCGCCCGAACAAAGTCATCTACCTAGGGCGGAGGGTTCCCAGCGATATTTACTTTTTCGGATATATACCGTAGAGGCAGCTCTACAAATATGTGAAAAGGAGAACTTTAAGGTATATACAAAGCCTTATCGCGCAACGATTGAGAATCGTTCGTTCTCGAGAAGACTTTGTTCGAAAATTAATCGAACCGTAACTATCGTCGGATAAGAGGTAGATAAGTCGCTGAGAGGAGTAACGTGCGATCGTAACGAAGAGAATTCTTCTTTGGCAATAGAATGGCTTTTTTTTAAATTATTATTAATGTTACCGTTCGTTCCCTTTCGTGTTTCCTAGAAGCTATGAATTTTGGAGTAAAGTCTTCTCTAGGATAATTCAAATCGATTAGAAGTGACTTGAGCGAGTGAGTCGTTCACAGCTGAGTGGACTGTCAGATCGTGATCGAGTATTGCCCGGAAAGAACGATTTTGCTGAAGTATCTAAAAATTTGGCCAGATACCTACAGATCTGAAAATAATTTTGTTAGACCATCAAAAATAACTATGTAGGATGCTCAAGCTTGATGATAATGCTGTAAAAAGTTTTGATATTTTAGCAACTATTTTGGGCGCTCTACATAATTATTTTGATGGTCCAACAAAATTATTTTCAAATCTGTATATAGCCAAATTTTTAGACATTTCAGCAAAACCATTCTTTCTGTGTGTGTTTTAAATCTTAATTGCGAAGTTCAGCGTCGGAACGCGATATAAAAACGAGTGCTGCATTTAGCGCTAAGAACGGGATTTAGCGCGACAGGAATCTCACAGAAAAGAGGCGAATCGCCGGTTATTTATTGCGTTTTCACGGGTAATGTACTAGTATATCCACTCAGCAACGTAGCTGAATGATGAATACGAAGAAAGGAATTCGCTTTTAACGCGCTATCAAGTATGTCTAAAAGGCTCGTTTGTCAATGTTAATTTGCAGTGTAGAGTCAGGTTGATGTTTGCCGAAGAACATATAATTGTCCCCAAAGCGTCTACGAAATGAAGTATAAAATATCTGTGAAGCGATATGCCCGATATATCTTAACTTGATTTTTTTAAATCGTCTCTTTTATTTCTGGAGAGATTCTCACTTACAAACAAGAACCAAAATTTTTTTCCTAAATTTTTATCGCAAGAGTCGACGTAACAGAGAAGAAATTAAACGATCCAAAGTCTAATTTCACCATCTATGAAACGATAAACATCTCTATGTAGCGATACACTCAAGTTGTCTTAACTGAATTCTTTTAAATCGTCTATCTTATTCCTGGATTCTCAGTTAAAAGCTCAAATTTTTTCCCTAAATTCTCACCGCAAGAGTCGACATAAGAGAGAAGAAATTAAACGATCTAATTTCGCCATCTGCGAAACGATCAACATTTGTAGAACGATATACCCAAGTTGTCTTATTATTAACTTTATTTCTTTAAATTGTCTGTCTTATATTTCTGAAATTCAGACAAACGATTTAAAGAAATAAATTTACTTATAAACAAGAGTCCCAATTCTCTCCTGTAAATTTTTATCGACATAACGGAGAAGAAGCTAAACGAT
>NJRQ01000007.1:1031347-1075179 GCA_003063805.1 Aphaenogaster ashmeadi | reverse complement strand
TCTCTCTCTCTCTCTCTCTCTCTCTCTCTCTCTCTCTCTCGTTGCGCCCGAGAGGCGCGTGCCTTAATTAATACGTGCGTTGTTCCGTGCGCGGCCGCTCGTCAGAGCGATTTTCGTACGGAGTCGGAGATAAGCATATAATGCAGGGGGAAACGAGCACCGCGTAATAGATACTCTCGGCGACGTAACATGTGGTCGATACCTGCTTTTATCTCCCTACGCAGCCGGCGAATCGCGAGATTGCAATTACCGTACGCCTCCCGCTCCCGCGGTTCTCATTTCTCTTATCTAACGTCAACACCGTGCACCGGAGAATCGAACGTGTGAATTCGCAGGAACGATTATTAATCTAGTCACGTAATAGAATGCGGAAAGAACGGTTTTGCTGAAGTATTTAAAATAATTTGGCCAGATACAAATCTGAAAATAATTTTGTTAGACCATCAAAAGTAACTAAGTAGATGCTTTTTAGATGCTTTAACAAAACCGTTATGATGAAGCTGCAAAAAGTTTTGGTATTCTACAATGAGAAAAAAAAGCTGTTGCTTCAATTAGTGGTATCACGGGGTGCCAAAAACATAAGTAGTTCATTCAATTGTATTATTAATAGACCCAATATTTGGATTATTAAAACAATAATTGAATTATTGGTTTAAAAATGCAGACATTGGGTCTAATAATAATACAATTGAATGAACTACTTATGTTTTTGACACCCCGTGAAAGCACTTTAATTGAAGCAACAGCTTTTTTCTCAGTGTAGCAATTAATTTGAGCGTCCTACATAATTATTTTCATGCTCCAATATAATTATTTTCAGATCTGTATCTGGCTTCATTTTTACCTACTTCAGCAAAACCGTTCTTTCTGTGAACGAATGCCAATTTAATTTCTTATCCGCGCATCTCAATTTTTTCCCGTTGCGCTCCTTATTAAGTTGACGTGGTCGCAACAGAAAAATAAAAACGATTGTCTAACTAATATACATTTCGTACTTTAAAATTTAATGATGTCCTATTTGCGTTAATAGAATATATACGGCTTTCGGAGTAGGGAAAAAATTGTTGGAATTCTTCGGAGCTCACTTGTACAATAATTTGATCTCGATCATTAAAAAAGTTACAAGAATCGCATATTAGAGAAACCATTAATTTATTACAGTACACGAAAGAATGGTTTTGCTGAAATGTCAAAAAATTTGGCCAGATACAGATCTGAAAATAATTTTGTTAGACCATCAAAAGTAACTAATTGTAAGTAGGACGATCGAAATAATTGCTAGAATATCAAAACATTTTGCAGCATTATCATCATGCTTGAGTGTCCTACTTGGTTACTTTTGATGGTCTAACAAAATTATTTTCAGATCTGTATTTGACCAAATTTTTACACGAAAAAAACGATAAGGTTGCCACAACCACAATAATAGTAATATTTGGTACAGCCACGTCCTGTGGTTGTCACATTCACATTGATGTGAAGGCAATTATATGCATTTGGTACAGCAAACATAGTGAATGTTGAGACAAACATATATAGATGCACTACACAAAACAAAGTGTATGTGACAACCACAAGACGTGGCTGTACCAAATATTACTATTATTGTGTGGTTGTGGCAATCTTATCGTTTTTTCCGTGTAGATATTTCAGCAAAACCGTTCTTTCTGTGTACAGACTAAAATAATTTCGAGCAAATATTATCCAGAGTCTTATTTGACCCAAACAATTCTTATTGTCTGCAGTATTCTATGAAAATTTGATAGGCTTAATATGAGTTATAGATCCATTAAAAGTGCATGCGGGTGAATCTTATAATATCATAAATCACTGTCGATTCCATCTGGAGATAAAAGCGTAAAAGGATCGAGATCGCGCGTCTCTCCGTTATCAACCTGCCTGCCGGCCTCTCGATAACTCAATTTCGCGATGCGAATCCAGGAGTATCGTCACGCCGGATTGTGCATAACGGGGCCTGTAAGCCTTTGTAATTTATTCGCGTAGGATCGAGGATGCCGCTGTTCAAGGCGCGGGCTACGCCGAGATCGCCGGTGGATCGCGTGGAGAAAGCTGCGAACGGCGTGCAGTATCGCAACCACCAGCATCATCATCATCCGGGCGGCAGTGACAACGGTCATGACATCGGCGCGAGCGGTAACGGTACCGGTAGCCGGTCGGGCAACGGCGCTCCTCCTCTTCAGCGCGAGCAGACGAGATCGCCGCCCCGGGAGCCGAAGCCGTCGTCCCTGGTCTTCCACTGCCAGCTGGCCCACGGCAGTCCCACGGGGCTGATATCGGACTTCAGCAATGTCCGGGAGCTGTACCAGAAGATCGCCGAGCGCTACGACTTGCCCGCAGAGGAGGTGAGCGCGAAGACCGCGGTAAACGATTCCGGAACGGTTCTTTAGTCGCTCTCGATTAGGACTTTCCTCTCGAGGAAAGAAAGGATTCGATGCAAATCGAAGGACTCGACCTTGTCGTTAATTCGTTAAGCTACTTCTTTGCGACAGAGAATATAGAATCGATTGGTAGACGTTGTGGAACCTGAATAACAATTGCACTCTTATGTTAGATTAATCTTATTTAATTTCCTAAAATAGTACACTCGACTAAAAACCATGTTTTACGACATGTGCACATCTGTTCTCTCGTTTAATACCAACGTTAAATTAATTAAATGAATTTAATTAATACGTTTATTAAATTAATTTAATTAAATAAATTTAATTAAACTAATTTAATCAAATAAATTTAGTTTAACTAATTTAATTGAATACATTTAATTAAACTAATTTAATTGAATAAATTTAATTAAACTAATTTAATTGAATAAATTTAATTAAACTAATTTAATTGAATAAATTTAATTGAATTAATAAACGTTCTCGTTTAATTACTAGAATGTTCTTTAATCCGCGAGTCCATTCTTACGCAAATACTTTCGCCGAAGTGAAGCTATATCTTGGAGAAGTGTCTTTCGGAAGCGAATTCGGATGTCGCGAAATGTCTAGCCTTTGCGGAGATCTGTAATAAAGATATTTCTGCCTGGAAATATATTTCCGTTCGGAAACGCGGGCAAGATTATGCGAGTCCTCCTTTACATTCGGAGAAATCGGCAACGATGCCGAGTCGGAGGTGATAGTGATGGAGCGCGATGCGTTGCTGCTGGAAACGGCTCGGTGTTTCCAGCGCGAAGCGTCCCATGTAGGGAGAAACGACACCGGACGCAGGAAGCCGCCGGTCACGGACCGTGGCCCCTCTCGTCGACCTGGCGGATATGTCTCGACAGGTCGAGAGAGAAAGAGGAGAGAGAGCCACGTGTAATTCGTCGTGTAAACGCGGTCGCCGCGATGTAACCAGGTCGCTCGTCGACTCGTTATGGGTCGCTTGAAGCACTTGGGGGTCTAGCTTCTCTCGCAATATCTCGGTTAAACAAACCGTCGCGGTATCGCGCTTTATCGTGCGACAATGAGTGAAGGGAATTAGAAGAACAAGTCTGATTTAAATAGAACGTTTGTTACAAGATTTAAATCAGATGTAATGGGGTCGAAGTTAATCGTGTTAAGGCAGAGGTGGCCAGATGGATCGCGGACAGTCGGGCGGTCGGTCGTGTGACGTGAAATTCACAATGCAACAATTGTAATTGCAATGTAACCATAATTAATTTAATTGTTGCTGTTTGCCCAATCGCAACACAAACACAAAATAAAACAAACATTCCTTATTTCACCTATAAACCTAGATCGCTGCGACAGGGAACAGTAGATCGCGATGGGGTGAGGAAGCTGAAAGTAGATCTTGGCGCTTCTAAGTTTGGCCACCTCTTCCTTAATTAAGGAGTCGCATATAGAGCAAAACGTTTTAGATGATGTTTAACAAATTATATATAAGTATATTATATACTTTATTGTATAATATAATATAATAAATAAAAGTAAATTTAATAATACAAGTTAATTTAATGTACATAAGGATAAAGAACTTAAATAGAAATTTTTGTAAAATTTGAGTAAAGATGGTGAAGAGGCAAGGGTAAGTTAAATGTCCAATGTTGAAAATTAATCGAGAGTTTGACGTTCCAGATTCTCTTTTGCACGCTCAACACACACAAAGTGGACATGACGGAGCTGTTAGGCGGACAGATCGGCGTGGGCGACTTCATATTCGCACATAAGAAAGGTAGCTATGCGTTATACGTTCGTGCAATTATTAGAAAGCACAGGTCGCACACATGAGGCAAAACAAAAGAGAATAATTAATGCGTTTTTGGTGCAGGCCGGCCGAAAGAAATCGAGCTGGTGAAAACGGACGACGCGCTGGGCCTGACCATCACCGACAACGGCGCCGGTTACGCTTTCATAAAGCGCATAAAAGAGGGTTCCGTGATCGACAGGATAAAGGTAATCGAGGTGGGCGATCACCTCGAGAGGATTAACACGACCAGTCTCGTCGGCAGGCGGCACTTCGAGGTGGCGAAGATGCTGAAGGACATACCGAAGGGCTCTACGTTCACGCTGAGGCTGGTAGAGCCGCAGAAGAACGGCTTCGGCAGCATCGGGCCACGCGGTGACCTCAAGAAAGGAAAGAAGGCCGGCTACGGAACCGGCAAGGAGACCCTGAGATTTAAGGCCGACGGTAGCGCGCAAATCGTACAGCAGGTGCGTGAAACAAGAACGTGAGATTAAACCGGTCAAGTGGTAAACTCATAAGACAAATAAATAGTATTATCGAGATCGTGACGTCCGTCGCTCTGATAACATTGATCTTTGAAAATACGGGTAGAATAAGTATTAGCTTCCTTTGTTATGAGATATTTGAATTGTTTAGATCCACTTCGGATCTTTCCTTTCCCATGAGCGAATTAGAACGAACGTTTAAATATTTGCGTAGATTGACGATGCTGCTGCGATAGGCGTCGAGAAGATTAACACTATCTTGGAGAGCTTCATGGGCATCTCCGATACGGAGTTAGGTAGGTTTAATCTGGATATGATATAAACGAATGTAACAATACAATTATAGTTTTTTAGATAAATTATTTTGGAGATTTGCTCTCTCTCTCTCTCTCTCTTTCTCTCTCTTTTTCTCTTTCTCTGCTCCCTCTTTTTTATTTTACTGAAGACTGATATTCGATTGTTACGTTCGGTTTATTTTGCAGCTACGCAAATCTGGGAGCTTGCCGAGGGTAAATGCAACAGTATAGACTTCGCTGAAGCGATAGACAACTCCGACCTGGAAGACTTCGGCTTCACCGATGAGTTCGTGATCGAATTGTGGGGCGCCGTGACAGATGCCAGAGCAGGTCGGCATCGATGACGCGAGGATCAATGATGAAATGACGATCGACATCGTGAACGTCGAATGATGGAGCGATTAGCCGAGATTATCTGTGAATAGACAACGAGTGCTTTTCTAATCGAGAGAAACGACACTCGTTCATTCTCGCGCTACCGTGATCCAGAGGCCTACTCGTGGGCGCGCGTTTAATGCCAATCGTGATTTCTCTTTTAAATCTTTTTACTTTCCAAAACAAAAATGATTTGGTTTGCGAATGTTCCTCAAACTCTCAACGTGGGAGAATCGAGCACTCGCCGTACTCGGTTCTAAATGCGCGGCGAAGATGTAGGCTGAAATCCGCAATACTCCGTATCGTATCGTATATTGTGTCATATGGCAAGAGTGTAGGCTCAGATTGCAGAAAAAGAGGTCAATGAAAGGAATCTTTTACAGATTACGCTGAAAATTGACGATAAAGTTCATCAGTCTTGACGGCGAAAACAGAACTTTCGATATTATTCGTAAGATATTATCTTAAAAAATTAAAAAAGTATATTAAGTTGCGCTGCAAAATTCTTTCTCTTCTTTTGTATTAAAGTACCGATCTTGATTTCCTTGTAATCGCAAAATGATTTTACTTACTCAAATCGATATCGAGGAAACATGCGGACAACAATATCTAATATTAGATATTAGTGACGATTAGTATTAATTATTCGAACGATAGCCACTATGTAAACATGTTGATATAGCGTTATCAAATGACGTTATCGCGTCGGTATGGATATCGATGATATTATTCCAACACGATTAGTATCCCAACCGTATTAGTACTCTTTAGTATCGATTCAAACAACACGGGTCCTAAAGACGTCTTTTTTAAAAACATTTCAAAGAGAGTTATAATCTGGCACTCTGATATTTTTTATTATTTAGTGTCACAACGATACAATTAGGGCGAAGTTCTGCGGAAACACGATAAAGAACGAGAAAAGAGCTGGAATTATTTGATAAATCGGTATGTTAACGTAATACATAACTTGATAACACCAAAAATTGATCTCTATCTATTTTAATATATATACATATATATATATATATATATATATATATATAATAATAGATACATAATATGCATATATATCTAGTACTATATATACAATAAAAAACAGCTAGATTGTTAACAAAATTATATAAATATAAAAATCATTGATATGCCAATTTATCGAGTAACTATTGATTTAAATGAAATCACCAGCTCTTTTTTCATATTTTTCTTATTATAATGAATAATAATTCTTATAAATTAATATGTTTCTGTATAACTAATTTTTATTTCGCCAGAAAATGTTTAAAAGCGATTCCAAATAAGACATCTTAAAAATATCTTAAACGTCATAAGTTGCCTTTCTGATAACTTTTTTCTCTTGAGAATTTTAGGACGTCTTTTCTGTCCTATAAGACATAATTCCATTTTAAAGTTTTCCGGGGAGTATTCGGAAGATGTTATACTAGTGATAAGAATGGATTAATATATTTTATTACATATGTAAGTTCGCACGATATGAGCGTGAGCGTGCGAGAAATTATTATATTTTATCTCGAGAAATAAAGTCTTTGTAACAAACGCATGATTTTTACTGATTCTACACATACGAATAAATACGGAGTAAAGCCAAGTGTCCTGATATCGCTATTTATAGAATGTAATACCGCCGTTCCAGAGGTTGGCATTCGCTATCTGACAGAGATAACGATGAGGTATTGAAGAAATCAGTCTTCTGTTAAAGCATTATCTGCGGATGTACAACGCGTTTTGGCCAATTAGCATTATTCCAATTTGAAGTCTTTACTGCAAGTCTTCAACACTTTATTGCAAATAAAGTTTTTTCCGAGGGATTAACCACTCTTGAAATCTGGTGTCCCACACAGCACAAAACTTAACAGAAATGTTTCAGAAATGTTTCAAAGTTTCAGAAACGTTTCTGAAACATTTCTGAAACTTTGAAACGTTTCTGAAACATTTTTGTGCTGTGTGGGGTACATATGGTGTTAAGAATATCCCAGAAATCTTGAGAAATCCCCGAAATCTGATGCAATCTCGAAAAAATCCTAAGAAATTTCAACATATCGTAAGAAATCTTTTAACATGCAGAAATCTTGGTTGGGATCTGATCAGAATCCAGACAGGGTCACTGTCTGTTGTTCAGGATCCAGCTAGTAAATCCATGTATGGATCGATCCTGTAAAGGAAATGTAACGCTTGTGCTGCCAAATCCCAGTCAGATATTCTAACCAAATCCCAATCAGATATCTCGATCAGATTCTAGTCAAATATCCCGATCGGATTCCAGTCAAGGATTCTAATCGGATTCTGACTTTTATCCTACTCAGACCCTGATTTGAATCCCAATCATATTCATAACTGAACTGAACCAGATTCTGGTTGGCACAAACATTCTTTTTTTTCCATGCATGTTTAAATTTCCATCTCATAAACAATTTAATAAATGTTTTAAAGCTCAAATGAAACATCTACTCAACACTTAAGCAAACTTCTTATAAACTTTCAATAAACATATTTTCGCCAGCCGGCTTTTGAAATCTCTGAAATCTTTTAAAATTTCTTGAAATCTCGTGAAATCTTAAAAAAATCATGTGAAATCTTGTGAAATCGTATGAAATCCTTCGAATTCCGTGAAATCTTTTCAGATTACAAAGAACTATTGAAATCTGGAAGTGAGGAGTGCTCTTAAGCCCGTATTACACTACAGGTTGCGGCTCGGTTGCGGTTGGGATTTGACCAAGGACAAAGTTCACTAAGCTTGAGATTGGTATTCTTTCTTCTGATTGATCAAATCCCAACCGCAACCGAGCCGCAACCTGTAGTGTAATACGGGCTATACAGTGCGGCAAACGTGGCGCAAAGGTTTCAACTAACTTTGCATTTATTAAAAATGATATAAAACATCATATTTTGTAAGTTCTCATAGATATTAATACAATATACACTTAAATATGTTCATATAATAAAAACAATAAATAAGAGAAATTATTTTTTGTCATTATTTTTGTACTGTAAATACTGGTTCACGAAATTGTTTTGCATATATTTACACAATTAACTAATTGTTTTTAGCCTACCTATTGCAGATAAAATTATTGAGAAATCACGTGTGGAAATTTTGTTTTAAAACAATTTGAAAAAGGTATAACAGAAGATACCCGTCTTTTATGTCACCATTTATAAATATAGATCAGTATATCTGCATAATTGTTTGAAAGCTGATGTCCTCGCCGCAAAACCGTGTAAACACGATAAACACGTTTTCTTTCGAAGTCGTATTTTACGACAACGTAGACCTGCCTCAGGACAATTTGGTGCCCCGAAAGAGAAGGATCGCCCGAAAGCGCCGAGGACAGATCCATGAACGATAATGCTTCAATTTAAATAATAACAGAATATTGATGCCAATTGTGCCTCTATCTCCGGTATTAACAGACTAAACTTGAAAAGACGTTAACTCTAGATTCTAGAACAATAAGCTATATATGTATGTCGATTAAGTGCCGTCGAAGATTCTTGCGTTGATTTTTAGAGATATCTACTTTAAAAAATGTTAATTTTCTTAAATAAAATAAATATATTTGCATAATAAGAATAAAAATATATTAATTTGTATAACAAGAATTTCATTTTATTTAATATACTTTGTCAAAACAATAAATAATAAAACGTAATAAATACACATATTTGTGAAGATGATTTGAAAAATGCAATTTAAATTTCATACCTCGAGTTTTAACCATTAGAAGATCGCAGGGTTTTTTTTCTTAAATCATAAAATTTCGTTCTAGGAAAAAGAAATATATATTTAACGTAGCAAGCTGACATCATTTGTCGTTATTTTGACGTCATTCTTTGTTAAAAACGTCTAATGGCGTTAAAATGATGACAAATAACGTTAACTTGCTACCTGAGGTATAATCGGATGCAAAATATAACATTGATCTCGAAACGTTACAATGTCTCGCGGTTCTCTAAAAACTAATAGCGAATTCGATCACTCGCACTACACTGGATTATAATGTACATTAAAGGCTGTTACATATTTAAATGCAATAGTATAACATAATCAGTTTAACGATAAAATTATTAATGCATATTTTTCTAAATAATGTGATAATATCACTATTGACTTGTATAGTCGTATAAAATATTTATGTGCTTCTACGTTTAAATACCCAAGGAGAACAGAAAAGTTAAAATAATGTCAATTTGACATCATATTGACCAAATTTATGTCATTTTTTGGTCATGATTGAAATCTCGATCTAAAAATTAAAAAGGAGTCAATATAAAGTCATTTTCAAGTCATCTGAGATCGAGATTTCAATCCTGACCAAAAAATGACATAAATTTGTCAATATAATGTCAAATCGGCATTATTTTGACTTTTCTGTTCTCGACTTGGGTAACTTCATGTATAACAGCTTTTAATATGCATTAATCCAGTGTAGCGCGGGTGATCGAATTCGCTATAATACGCGAATTAATACGTTCCTGATCGCGCGCGGTTTCGATATTGAAAGATTGAAACGTCGACGCCGCGCTCCGTTCCGTCCAGTCACCGTCCGCGCCTCCGTGCGTGAGCATATAAAGGGAGGTTAGGTTTCGCGGCGCGAGATTCCCGGGAGATTGGCTGCGAGACGGCATCTCGGTACGCCGTGGCACGCTGATTACACAGCACAGGGTCCAAAATATATACAGAATATATACAGCCAAGACAAACGAGCTATTTCCAGAAGAATTGACGAAATAATATCAGCAGCAGGTAGCTGAGGTAGCGTCAAGTGTCTCGCTGCTTAACCCCTGATGCCGACAGACGACCTGCATAAATCTTGCGAATAACAATTGACCAATTGTGCGCTTAGCATACGGTGACCATGGCATTCGCGTTGAGAGGGGTCAGCGGTATATTTCTGCGTTGGAGTACCGGCCCCCGGGGTTCCATCAAAGTATCACGGGTGCGTAAACAACACGCGACTTGTTATCATTATAGATAACAGACGCATAACCTACGCCGGACAGAGTTATCTTAATTTTGAGGGCGTCATGTAATCCAAACTAGAGTTGAAGACGCTATCCCTCTACGAATAAGAGGGGATAAAATTATAAAAAAAAGTTATCTTAATTCTCTAGGCACTGCGTTAGTCTGGGGGAAAAAGGAGTTATTTTAATTCTCTATTTGTTTAATGAATGATTGTAACCGCTATCCGTAATATGTGTTTTATGTAAAATTACATTGTGCAATTATATCTTTGGTGTTTAATTATTTGTTTTATTATTATTTGTTGTTTTAACTGTATTTCATAAATCTTGAATTTTTAAAGATATTTTTATATATTTTCGTATCTCTGAATATATATTTTATCTCATTTTTAAAAAGATAGTATAATGTAGCCTTTTAATTTATAAAGACAGACGTGTACTAATATTTTGTAGGCTGATCTAACATAAATCTTGTTTAACAGATATCCGCCACTAATTTCTCTATCAAAGCAAATATCCCAGAAGTGGAGCAAGAGGCTGAGAAGTTGAAAACACCAGTAGGGAACGGTAAAGTGTTCAAATGCGTAGAGGAAGCTGTATCCGACGTACATAACGGCGCTAAACTTTTGGTCGGTGGATTTGGTCTCTGCGGTATCCCAGAGAATTTGATAGCAGCCATACTAAAAAGGGGCTCTAAAGATTTAACAGTAGTGTCGAATAATGCTGGAGTGGAAGACTTTGGCTTGGGTATACTGCTGAAGGAGCACAGGATCAAAAGGATGATTGCATCGTATGTGGGTGAAAATCCTGAATTCGAGAGGCAGTATCTCAGCGGCCAATTGGAGGTTGAGCTAACACCGCAGGTAACGCTTTAAAGACGAGAAAGGGTATGTGTCACGAATCTCGCAAATTTTTACAAATCAATTGATGGCTCATTTAGGGCACTTTGGCGGAACGTGTGAGAGCGGGTGGTGCCGGCATTCCGGCTTTCTACACCCCCACGGCTTTCGGCACCATCGTACAGGAGGGCAACGTCATCGTGAAGTATGATAAGAACGGCAACGCCGAGATATCGGGCGAGCCGAGGAATGTGAATCAGTTCGACGGACGGAACTACGTGCTGGAGACTGCCATCACTGGCGACTTCGCGCTCGTGAAGGCGTGGAAGGCCGACACCGCCGGTAATCTGATCTTCCGGAAGTCGGCGAGGAACTTTAACCCTGTGATGTGCAAGGCGGCCAAAGTGGCGATCGTCGAAGTGGAGGAGATCGTGGAACTTGGCCAATTAGATCCCGATCAGATTCATCTACCCGGTATTTTCGTGGACAGGATTATAAAAGGGCCATCTTATGAGAAACGGATTGAGGTTGGTTCTTATTTCCTCGATCAATACTTGTTATACATATTTAGTTATGTAAATGTTTCATGAATATCATTTCTTTGTCATTCTGTAGAAACGCTCGACAAAACAAACCATGAAGCCCAAGAAAGTGACACCGGCTAGTAAAGCGAGGGATCTGATTATCAGGCGCGCTGCCCTCGAATTTAAGGATGGAATGTATGGTAGGTATAAAATATAGACTTATTAAGTACCTAGACTAGATATAGGTACACTGATAAAATAATCAAGTTTTTCATCAATGCTGCATTTAATAAGCTGGAAATTTTTGCAGCAAACTTGGGGATCGGTATACCCATGCTTGCTAGTAACTACATCGCGAAGGGTGTGAAAGTGACGTTGCAATCAGAGAACGGTATTCTTGGATTGGGCCCTGTTCCGGACGAAGGTGACGTCGATGCGGATCTTATCAATGCTGGAAAGGAAACTGTAACGATTTTGCCTGGCGCTGCTTTCTTTGGTAGTGATGAGAGCTTCGGCATGATTAGAGGGTATATGATTATTCATAAAAACTATCTTAAGCTTACAAGTAAACCTCAGGGAACGTCAGACACCGATTTTTCTCTAATTTTGTACAGTTGTTTGTCATGTCAAAGTATGAAAAAATCTGTCATTACTTTTAGCTTAAATTGATTTTTTCATTTTTTTGTATTTTTTGTTTTACACAAATACACGACTTTATGCATTTAAAGCAGTATTAATGAATCTACTCGATTTTTTTAAACTTGGCACACATAAAACATCGAAGTAATAGTTTATTTGTTTTGTTTAGTAACTCCCTATCGGGCGTTAAGCAATTTTATGGGTAATAATTATTCTTTAAAGTTAATTTGAAGAATAGTTATTACCCACATAAAACTGCTTAACGCCCGATAGGGAGTTACAAAACAAATAAACTATTATGTCGATGTTTTATGTGTGCCAAGTTTAAAAAAATCGAGTAGATTCATTAATACTGCTTTAAATATGCGTAAAGGCGTGTATTTGTGTAAAACATAAAAAATACAAAAAAAATGAAAAAATCAATTTGAGCTAAAAGTAATGACAGATTTTTTCATACTTTGACATAACAAACAACTGTACAAAATTAGAGAAAAATCGGCGTCTGACGTTCCCTGAGGTTTACTTGTTAGCATGTTCCTTTTATGATAAATATTAGAATATACATTATCAAACTACAAAATTTTCAAAATCGAGATATCAATTACTTTCTTATATAAATGATTTTTAATTACAATTGAAAAATTGTTGGCGAGCAACATATGCAGCCTTATATATGTAACTGCTTATGTAGATGATATATTTAAATGTCAAAGAAAACAGGTTTAATAGTTCTACTTTTCACACACCCACAGAGGTCACATTGATCTAACTATTCTTGGAGGCATGCAAGTGTCGGAGAACGGCGATTTGGCTAACTGGATGATACCGGGTACGATGGTAAAAGGCATGGGTGGTGCCATGGATCTTGTTTCCGCGGCGAGTACAAAGGTAGTAGTAACTATGGAGCATACAGCCCGAGATGGAAATCCGAAAATTTTGAAGAATTGCACTTTGCCTGTCACAGGTAAAGACCCTTAATACTTCAATTTCATAATTTTTCTTAATTTTATCGTCGCGTTATTTTAATATTTCGTTATTTAATGTTTGGCGGTATATATTTGAATCTAATTATTTTAATATTTCTGTATTATTTTTAGTCATAGTAGGTAATAACTTTTTTATATATTTTTTATAGGTCAACAATGTGTAGATTTAATTATCACAGATCTTGGAGTGTTTGAAGTGGTGAAAGGAGAAGGATTGAAGCTTATTGAGATCGCACATAATGTCGATATTAGTCAGATTGTCAGTTCGACAGGCTGTGAATTCAGTGTTGCCGATGATCTTAAGGAGATGGGACAAGTCACAGATGAGGACTTATAAATTGTAATATATTTCACAAATTGTAAATGTGATACGCGATATGATAATTCAATACCATGATGGTTGCCTGAAAGTAAAATTTTCAATATATTTTACAAACTATAGATATGCAAATAATTAACAAATAAATAGAGCTATTAATGTTGTATAATTATGTTTCTGTTGATATGTTTGTTTTGTGTAGATATATTCGTGCTTTTCATGTAATATATCGTAACATTTGAATTATCAGGTAAACGTTTAATTGTCACGATTAATGCGTGATTAAGTACCTATTATATTACCCGCATTATATTGCACACAATAATTCATTTTTAAATGTACATATATTTCTATTTCTTAATTAAAAACGATTTATGTTGCGTTTGTAAGCAAGCGAAATATACTAATTAGCATTATGATAAATAAAATGATTTTGTAACATATCTTATAAAATAAAAGTTTAATATTTTTGATATGCGTTCTTTTTTTCTTTGATCGATACTTAGCCTAATTCTATGTTATTTACAATTTTATATACACTAAGAGTTTAAATTAAATAAGTGTGATATATACATCATATAGTCGACGCCACATTCGAATTTCGTTCAACTTAACGTTGAATATGATGATCACATTAAATGTGGATTTAATATATTTAACAATTCATTATTCCCTAAATTTTGCCTTCACTCTAGCGGGTAGCGGCAACAGGTATAAGACGCTGTTCAATATAACAAGACCGACGGCGAACGCTAGAGAGATTAACAGATTCAAGTCCACGTTCAACACCTCGGAAATGTTCTCACCTTCTCTGGTAAAGCGTTCTATCAGATAAGTCTTGCCATCGGGGTACCTGCAGAGCTCGGGTATGCCTGGACAGATGAAGCTCTCGTTGTAGGGTAGATTGGACAGGATGGGGGTGTCGATGACCAGTTGATTCAGCGCTAGAGATGCATATCTGGTCGGCAGTGCGATTGTCGCCATCGCCAACCAATAGGGCAAGTTCTTCAGGCTACGAATCGCGCCTGATGCGACTACCAGAGACAACAGGGTCATGTACAGTACCGTGATGGCACCGGTTACAGGCCTACCGACTACCATTAGCACGGCTACTGTCACTTGCTCGGCTGCCACGTAACTGGACCACAGAATGCCAGAAGCGTACGCCCACGAGGTGAGGTCCAGCTCTAGAATGGGAATCAAGATCCCGATCGTTATCAGCGTCGATATGAAACTCAGCGGCAGGCTTAGCATGGTGTACGCAGTCAGGAACATCGCGCCTCCGTAGAGACCCTCTCGCTTCTCTTGATAATACCTTGCGCGGAAACCTGGAACTATATATCAACCCTTATGTAATTGAATCCTGGACGTAGATCAGCAGAAAATGCACTTCATATTTAGAACAGCGATAAAAATAGGAAAGAGTTAAAAAAACCTTAAATATTTTTTAAATATCTTTAAGCTCGCGAGGATTAGAGATTCGTGACATCGGAAAACCACCTGTGTTGTCTATACTTCTTCATTAATCTGCCTTTCAACTTACACAAAAGCGACGTCGCGGCTATCCCGGCGACGTAAAACAACGTCAAGACATTAAAGATCAAGCCACCGGTTTGCAAGAAAATTCTTGATTGTACGGGACTTGAATGCGAGTACAGTATGCTCATTAGAGCAACCACGAATGGCAGTAACAGCAGGCGAGCGGCGAAGTGTCCCAGGCCGATCTTGTTGAACGAGAACGTAGCCGCCATGCTTCGTCTAAATATAATAATACACAATTGCGAATGATTAATAAGATATCCTAAAACTGTCGACCTTAATTTTGCCGACAGATTCTACGTTCAACTCCAAAGTAATTTTATTTCAAGATACGATATCAAGATAGTATCGAATGCTAAAAGATTCACAGTCACAATAATTGTCAGAGAAGTCTTTTCGAAGAATTTGTTATTCTAGTTGAGTCGTAATTTTATTCAAATAATGCGAGACTTCACTTTTGTGAATCGTTATAATTTGGGAAACTCACAAATACAACGCCAAAAGTGTCGAGAAGCATCCAGGCTTAATTCCGCGTCCTAAGCCCTTGTGCATGATGCCGAGGGTCGTATCTTTCATGCTATGCGGCATTTGTGGTCCTTCTTTCATATACAGCACTCCGTCCACCTTGAACTTCTCCACCAAGACCGATATCTGCTGATTGGACTCCAGAAAGCGATCTCTGGAACGGCGATCGACGGTCGACAAGCATACTAAAAAAGCGAAGAATTCTAATATATTGAGCTGCTAATTAATCTTCTTTTAATATCTTCTTTTTATATTTTCTTTTATATCTTCTTCTTAAAAAATGATTTTGTCGTTGCTTAAATCAATCAGTTTTTTAAATATTTTAAGGACTTGCTCGCAAAATAATACCCCTACAGCACAAAAATTGCAGCAACATTGCTGCAGCATTTCGGCAATATTTTATGTTCTGCAATGTTGTTGCAATGTTGCTGCAATTTTTGTGCTGTATAGGGGTAAAGATTGCTGAAATAATAAATATTATTTTCTAAACGAAACAATACCCATAAGTAACATTCCAAGTAACGCTCGATTGTCACGATAAGATTGAGATAATATCATCTTGACTAAGACTTAACGAAAATTTCACATCAATTTAACGTCACTATGACCATTGCGTGTTACTTGGGATCGTTCCATGCGATACTTACGGTAATACATCAAAGGATTCTCCAGTTCCGGACACGGGAAGCCGATGTAGGTGAAATAATCCAGCATACTCCTAGTGGGACCAGAATAGACCACCGCGCCTAGGCACAGCAAGGTCACGCGACTGACGAACGGCAGCACGTCGGACCTGGGCGTTTCCATAGTGAGGACGACGATGGAGCCGCGTCTGGTAGCATAAGACCACAACATCGAGACGATGAGGTACGTGTTGAGGGGGTCGGTGTCCCAGGTCGGCTCGTCCAGCAGCAACAGGGTCGGGTCCTTGGCGAGCTGTACGCCCAGCATCAGCCGCCGGTACTCCGGCCTAGTGAGATCGTTCACCGACCGATTGGCGACCTGCGAGAGCGCAAGGTCGGCGAGGGTCTGGCGCACCCGGGCTTCGCGATTGTTCAGATTGGCGAGCCACGTGGCATACATCAGGGTTTGGCGAACCGTCAGACTCGGCAGCAAGTGACACCTGTGAGCTACGTAGCCGCCGTGACGCCGAAACAGCTCCGGCGTCAGCAGATTGCCGTTCAAGGTGACCCGCCCCCTCGTCTCGCCCTCCGCCCTTCCGGCTAGAAGAAAGTTCAAGTCCAGGTCCAGGTTACTTTAAATTGGATTATTGCGTCGATTCTGAGACATTACCACCCGATCTCCATATTTTTTACTCTTCTCTGTTTAAGGTTTACTCAGAGATACTTTTACAAGAGTTTTCTCATTACGAATTGGCGCAAAAATACGTCAGATATGATAGAAAGGACTAGCTTGGTAAAATTTAATTAAATTGCAAAAAGCTGGTTATTATTTACGCGCTATATCTTTTGCAATTTTGCGAAACACTATAAATGCTAAGAAGAACGATTGGAATTATTCACCGATAACATCGAGGAGCGCTCGTTTGCCGGAACCCTTTGATCCTAGGATAGCCAATACCTCTCCGCCGTGAACGCGAGCTGATACATCTCTAAGTACTGCGGTAGGTTCGGATTTGTTGAGACAGGTTCCCTCGATCACCACGGAGGTGGAGTGGAACACGTTGGATATGTCCAGAACGCAATCGGATGGAATCATCTTGAGAATCGGTATTACGTTCGGTACTCACAATTACATTCCTCAAGTAACATCTGCGGGGCTCTACAGAGGTAAAGATACCAAAATCATTTCTTCCAAAATACAATACAGATTTCTCATCGCAATTTATTCTACAATTTACATAACTTCGCGTATTATCCCAAAATCTTCGGATAAGAATTGCTTATTGTTCCAAATTAATTATAACAGTCGGTATATCGCAATATTAGTATTATTAAGGAAACGTACGAACTCTTTCACAGGATGTCAGAAATAATAAATAACATCCAAAGGAACGTGCGGAGGACACCAAGGCGCAGAACTGTCTCGTTACATTCGTCCATCCGTCGCGCACTTGACCGTGTCCCGACTTCGAAGGACACCGAAGTGTCGGGGCGCACCTTAACAAAGAGACCCGCCCGCACTCGCGCGGATCTTCCGCGAGGATTACAAATGCGCCTCCGCAAAATGGTAGTCCGGATGGTGATCGACGATGCGCCAACGCGAGAGCCGTGACTACCGCGGTGCGGATTGCGGCGCGCACTGACCAGCGCGTAAAAGTGACTCGCTCGAGCGAGGCTGAGACGCGAGAGACGCGTAGCCGCAGGTAACGATACCTGGCTGGCTGCCTGGCTGGGAGTTGGCTCTCTTCGAGGTGAATGTCTTCTCCGACGCGGGCCCGCGAACGGGAGGGGGACCGACCCCGAACGGAGACCATCGGCGTAAGCAACACGCGGTGCACGCGTTTCAACATCGCTGTTTGGAATGTTTTGATGCCTTGATCGCGGTCTGCGAAGTACCGTCAAAATACGTTGCATTTTTGTGTGTGGATACATTATTCCATTGAGCTTCTACCTAATGACCAAAGTTATCTTATCTTATAACTGTAGACAATCTTCGTTCAACGCGTTTCTTGACGTTTCGTCGAGATCCCTCTTTTCTTTGTAGAAAAGAAGAGACATGAATTAGCGACGTCTCGCAAAGGCTACGAATTGTAATGTCTAAAAGTGTGTATTACAAATGAAATAAAAATAGCGTTAAAAGTGCGGTACGAAAATCTATACGTACGCCTCAGTTTGATTTAGGAGACGAGATGTAAAAGATACATTTTGTATATTTATTATTTACGTCGGAAATAGACAAGAAAGTTGATAAATGTCATCCGTTATTTTATCCTATAGCTATGGCATGATAACCAAGGAAACTCTAGGTTACTCTAAGATACATGTCGATGCAAACCTCGAATATAGGATAAAAGTGGCGTAGAGAATTTTTCGATAAGATCTTCAATCAGTCGGATAAATGCTGAACAAAGAAGAGACGAAGAGATAAAGATACTTTAATTAGCTTCTTTTACATTAATTTACGTTTGCTTCGCTTTTACTTTGTTCCATCTTATCCAGCTGCTACCCATAAGTTATGTCTCTCTAAATGCCTTATGTTCCGTCTAAAAACACCCGTCAATAACTCGAGTACAAAGCAGGAACGCGCAAGAAGAGGCAAGAACGAGAAACGAAAGTGCAAAAAAGCGCGGAGAATCCACGCTGGATGGGCGTAAGCTATCTCGCGGACCCCGGCGCGTTCACGCCACTGCGAACTCGTCGGTGGGGTACCGGTGAGGCCCCGGAGAGGGAAAACTCGTGGGGGCCTCGGTAGGCTCCTCCGTCAGCGGTGCCGGCCAGCGTTCGGGCAGGACTCCGGCGAGTCGCGCGATACCTGGCGCTTCGCTTCGATCGCGAGTCGAGGAAGATATCCCGGAGAATCGACGACGACGACGGCGACGGCGGCGTCGCAGTGACGACGCGTCGCTCAAGAGAGGAGGATCGTTCTTTTTTTTCCACCCTCGTGAGGTTTGACGGCCTTCCTACACGCAAGGGAAGTGCATCCCTTTTTTCTGTCACGCGAAGTGCGGCAAGTCCGATCGGCCGGCGATCGGCGGAGGAGGACGACGAACCGGAATGGAGAGGAGGCAGCAGCGTCGTCGTCGTGACTCTACCAGCTTCCAAGGTTGAAGGCCCAGCGCGAATACACAGCCGGTGAGTCATTGTCACGAAGATCAGAGCACGGCAGCGCCTTCTCCTTCTCTTTTCCTCTCTCTTTTTTTCCTCTTCTCGTCCTCGCTGCGGGCGCCGAGTTGCCCTCACGCGTGTTTTTCGAACGTGCTCGTAAAAGCTCGTCCATCTACGATGCTGACTAAACTTCGCGAGTTTCCGTGGAATGGAAATGAATTCGTTTTTTTCTACCTTCGCCGATAGTTGAGTGTAGGAGGTGGAACCAGTCTCTCGTAAGATTTCTTGTAAGTCCCCCTTTACTTCGGAAAATATTGGAGATAGATAATCGGAAATAACGTTCTGTTTTTCTTTTACAGTTTTTTTCGAACACCTTTTTAAATTCCTAACATTGAAGAACATGTTTAATTACTTCCGGTAATTTTCAAAGTAATGTAATGATGAATTAACAATAATAAGAGATATTAGACCGATATAAACAACAAAAATAAGTATAAATGAGTCTTATTCGGTTGGAGCTGGATCTTTGTGTCTAATAATACTTTTTGCGTGAATTTATATATTTTCCAGCTCTGCAAACTGCGCGCCGATTATTAAATTGATTAACAATTTAATTTATAATACAAATTAAAATCGAGAAGGACCTAAACGGTCATAGCTAGATCTTAGTGCTTAATAATATTTTATGTGTGAATATTCTAGTTCAAACAAACTGCGATTTAATTTATGATAATACTATTTTAGCTTAAGACTGCGTTTCAAGACTGACAAGTAATCGGAAAATGTATATAAATTTATGCAAAATTATTATTAGACACAAAAATCCAGCTCTGACTGATTAAGACTCATTTTTACTCATTTCTGATGAATTGGCATTTCTCCTGTCTTTTATTAGATCTCTTTTCCTTTAATATTTATCTGCAAATTGGCGAGGAGCTTGCTGAGAAATGTTTTATGCCATACAAAAATACCTTCATTTTATATTCGAAGATCTACGTCCGCATACTTTTCGGAGTAACGGTATAATTGGTCAACGATGGAGAAATTGTTTGCACGTGGTGAGAGTCTCGTGTGCGTGTCTGATTATACAGCACGCTGAAAAATGTCACGGTGCTGTCCGAAACGAAAACGCATTCTAAAATTTTCCGGGATCTTTGGAGCGGATCGACCGCCTTCGAAAAAGTGGTAAATGACGGGTTTGTGTTAATCACCTGTTGCTTTCACCGTACCGGTGAGTCCTTCTTGTTATGCAAAATCAGGTTCCCCGTCGTTGAACCGTGAATCAAAAGCTCGCATACAGCCGTGTTAAAACGTTCCATATGTATTTTCTTCTCGAGGAAAGAAAACACGCGACCCATTGATAAGCGATCCTTGAAAATGCATATCGATCGCATAAGCACAAGACAATTGTGCATATATTTTCTCGATCCCTACATTATTGAAAAAGCTGTCAATGACGTTACCGATTTATTCTGGTAAAAAATCGATATAAAGAAAGTATAAAATAATTTTAAAAAGTATAAAGAATAAATTTAGTTTTATAGTTTAATCTTTATTGCTAAAGTTATTCATGTGTATTGATGATAATTTTATTAACAAAACAATTTAACTTGTACAAGTTAAATAACAATCAAGCTCGTGTATGCAAAGCAATATAAAAAGGTTAGAGGCCAAGAGACGAGCAAATAATTACACAAAGATGTAAACTTTAGATAAATAAATAAATAAATAATTTTATGTCAATTGATTAAAACGTTTCGACTACACAGAGTCTTCTTCAGTATAAAATATAGGTCTTCTTCAGTATAAAATAAAACTCATCAGTTTTATTACAACAATGACGGTTATAACGCGGATATTAACATCTCAACCTCCACATTTTATCACATAAGAACTTTGACATGTCATTTTTGTGATAGTTTCGGTATGGCCTCTTACCATTTTATTGTTTCCCTTGCTAGTGGAATTTTATATTTATAACTACTATTAATTTAATTTCACATTTTTTTAGTTCAATTATGTCTATTTTTATTTTAATTTTTATACGAATGTGACTAATATTTTATACTGGAGAAGACTCTGTGTAGTCGAAACGTTTTAATCAATTGAGATTAAATTATTTATTTATTTATTTATCTAAAGTTTACATCTTTGTGTAATTATTTGCTCGTCTCTTGGCCTCTAATCTTTTTATAAATTTAACTTGTGTTACTAAAGCTAATAGTTTTTTCTATTTTTTTAATGCCAAGTAAATAATTGTTGTTATGAAGTAAAATACTTTGCGTTGCAAAACGACGCAGCTCATTGTGTTGTATTTCGCCACACTTTAAACTGCGGTAGCGTAGTTTTCTATCATGTGCGCGTGAAACCACTACTTCCACTCGTATTACATGCGAGGATAATGTTTTATTTCCCTGAGTGGGCGGATTATTATTCGATTAGATTACAAACGCTGAAAGCGTCCGATTTATGTCGTTATACCGGTGAGATGTTGCTTAAGACCTCTCTTTCTCGGATTTCGCTGGAAAAAGTAACAATAATAAATAATAGATTATATTTCTGCTCAAGTACGCCAGCACCTATTTGAGCAATAGAAAGAAATATACCGGAACCACCGGATATCCTTTCGACCTAGATCCTACAGCAAAGCCGGAATCTCTTCTTTCGACTTTTCTTCAATAAAAACTTTACGTGATTCAAGTAATTTTCTAATTTTAAAATCAATTAATTAACTAGCTGGATAATTACTCACTGTATTAAATTTTCGCTATGCCAGTCTAATCTATTTCCAAAGCAAGTGCAAAGTCTTCGGTGTCTATGCCTTTTCTCTTCTCCTCACCCTCCCTCTCTCTCTCTCTCTAAAGATATGAATATCTTTATCCATATTTCTCAACGCGTATTTCCTTTCATTAATAAAAAGCAAAAGCGTTCGCGCCGACCCGTTACTTCCTTCGCGCGTTTCCACATTAGCGTATGCAAGGCCCAAGCGATCGCGCAGCGAAAAGGTGAGGGTTCAGTCCATGTCAATCCGTTCACTTCGATCGGACACGGCGGATATACCTCGAATGCATAATCGGTATCGCGGCTTGCCGCGATTTTCATTAACCGCGCGCGCGACGGCGGGCGAAATCGTGGAGTCACGCCGGGAGACTTTAACGAGCGCATAGGAGCGCTCTTCGACGCTTCCTCGCACGGTGCTTCGAGTGATTTGCAATTTCAATTGGATCTTCCTCCCTTTTCGTCCTCTCGCATCCGCGGGGGAGGGCGGTAAAGGGGAACGGGGAGGTACAGTGATTGCCTCTCGGTGGAATATTGAAAAGTCTAACAGCTGACCTCGCTTATATCCTGCATTCCCCCGATGAAGCTTCACGGCCCGATAATGCCCATCATCGCTTATAATGAAGCAGTAAAAGTACTATCGGCATTCAGCCGCTGTCTAATTTTCTTATGATTGAGCGTTGCGTATTATCTGTAGAATGGCAACGATAATACTTTCCACCTACATTCTATTTGATTAATAATACGTAAATTTGATTAATCATATACAAATATTAACTGTACTAGCGATATTAAAATATCTCTGCTTAAACATGGATTGCGTTTCTCCCGATCGTCTTTTCCCGATATTTTATTCCCTAAATTGAAATTTTAAAATTATCTTTTTTAATTATAAATTAAATAGGTTTTTTTTCCTTAATTCTTTGTTTATGCCGTTTCTCTCATTGAGAGACGTTACCGGCAGATAAAAGACGAGATACACGAACGCGATCTCTTTTCCTAAAGCTGTAATCTCGAGATTACTGGCGTTTAATTAATCGAGGTAATTAACTACGAATGCACATGCTTCGAATCGTTTGAGGTACACGCGTTATGTGGGTCGGCGGGACGGTTTTCGGTAGACTTTCCATCACGGTTTCCAACCGCATTGCGTGTACGGATAATTATGGCTGTAACACTGCAACAATCCAGGCCATGGTGTACTTTATTTAGGTACACGGACACGCGTGCACGGTTCACTGGCGTACAAAACACAGCTATAGAAATCAGTGCGTGGGATAGTCCCACAGTAGATTCTGGAGATCATGAAATCGAGATATTGTTTCCGCTGAGAGCAGAGAGGCCCCTAAATATAAGCGGAGACATTCCGCGGTTATGGCTTCCAATTTTCATTCATCTGACGTAAACCGCAAACACGATCCATCTGCGCGCGAAAAAATAAAGCAAGCAAATCAGTCTAGCTTAACGCAGCTTAAAAAATCGAAGTTAAACGATCAGTTCTTTTCCAGCTCGTTGAACGCGCTCTTTATACGATAAGCAACGTATTCGATAAAGTACTCGTGTTTTCGAAAAACGGAGTTTAGGAAAATACTCGTCTCTCATTATGCGAAAAGGGAATCCCATGTATCTCCGTTTCCGAGCAAACGTTTTTCAGCCGCTTAAACGCAGCTTAAAAGATCGAAGTTAAACGATTTCACAATGTTCTTTTCCAGCTCGTTGAACGCGCTCGTTATACAAGGCAACGTATTCGATAAGTACTCGTGTTTTCGAAAAACAGAGTTTAGGGACATACTCGACTCTCTTCTTCTCTCCTAGTCCCCTTGTTTGGATTTCCGTTCCACTTTAGTGGATCAAAGTAACACTTGTTAAAGGTAGACAGCCTCCTCGGGGAGTTAGGAAGCTACTTCGCTATTTAACCATATATATGTTTCTACTCTCAACTCTCATTATGCGAAAAAGGAATCGCATGCATATATCTCCGTTTCCGAGCAAACGTTCTCGTTTTCAGCCGTTTACCCCTTGAATCGCAATAAGCACCGTGACCGCGGATGCAGAATCGCGAATTTGCGATCGCCGTAAAAGCGATCACGCGACCGGCGATTTTTCCAGGTATCGCGCGCGAGTACACCCGTACTCTGGTACATACACGGCGAGATATTAGACGTCACTTTCCGCCTGCTTTCGACATGCTCAGCTGCGCGCAATAGGCGCATGCAGCAGCCCCGTTTTTCCGAGCGTATCATCGCCGGCCTTTTACGAATATATCGCCGCGGCCATATCCGCACTTTCCTTCTCGTACTATGTATTAAATCGGCGGATCCAGTTGCGCGCGCGTGCAAAAGCCGGCAAAAAGCCGCGGCGTGCGCGACCGGAGTGGCGTTTAATGGTGAATTCATACCGCGAAAACGCGCGGTCGTCGCTCGATACAACTGTTGCAGAAACGGGATATGCAAATGAACAGTTAACCGGGCCCCGCGAGAGGCGGTTATCGGTCGCCGCAAAAATCACCGTATTACGTAAATTGAAAAGGACGTAGGGGTACCGCCGCGACACAATTCTGTCGCCGCTGATATGCAGACGCAATTATTCGAACATTGTGTAACTTTTACCACACTCGGAGTTCACACCGAGGAGGTCTTGTTGCGATATTTCGAGAAAGATTGGTTTAGATCTTTGAGAATTTTTCGAAAAGTCGACGTCGTGAATTACGAAGATTTCTTTCTTAGAGACGCCGGATTAATTACAGAATGAATGCTTCTACCGCGGCTCCGACTTATTCTTTCCGAGAGATGTTCTTTATGAGAGGTGTTAGCCAAGTCCGCGATGATGTCTCGCATCCGTAATCACGCGTGGGTTAAATCATTCCATGCACGATCGTGAGACTAAGCAGGGACTACTTGACGTGCACCGGGAACCTACGTCTATTGTCATTGCAAACGTCGACGCAATCCGTACTTGCAGACCCGCAGGCTCTTTCTCCTTTCATATGCGGGTACGTTAAGTATTGCTCATGCGGGAACATCTTGTTGGTCGCCCGTTGCGGCGACACGGAGACCCAGGTGAACCTAAACCCGCGATTTCAACCACCGCAAAGTTGTGCCACATCCAGAAATATTTTTCCGTCGGTTTTAACTCACTCCTTAGAATCACAATTTTCTTACCGTTTTGTTTCCTACATGTTTCTACAAATATGTTATCCGGAAAAGTTATGTATTAACAGCATTAGTCTAATTGGAAATAATCTTGTTATTTAATACGTCATGTGTTTGTTTTAATAAAATAATTTGTCTTTTTAATATTGTTATTGAATTAACAAGACTATTTTCAATTAGATCTAATGCTGTTAAGGATGTTCTCGCGCTACTTCTTGGTCAATAAACAGTTTCTTAAAATTGTGATAAAACGATAAAAATAATAATATAGAAATATTATCAACAATATTTAATTTGCCAATGTCATTTTACATAATGATTATTAATTTTATATGTTATTAAATATTTTTAAAATGACAAAATAAAAGTTATAAGACGCTCATTTGATCTAAGCTAATAGCAGGTAATGAAATGTAAATATGACATTTATCTACTATTATATCTTAAAAAATGGTAATTTAAGTGTATCTGAATTAAAAATGAATAAATTAACATTTTTCATCATATTCATCATATTTTTAATTATTACATCAAATGTACATCGCTTTATAGTTCGTGTGAAAAAGAAACAATGATAGACTTATTGTTAGTCAGTTTATTTGAGGTTAAATGTGTTGTTATATGTGTCTTGCTTGCTAATATAAATTTCTCTCATACTGTACGGTAAATTAAGATGAAACTTTACCAGAACAAATTTAAATGTTTATTTTGTAATTATAAACGATTTTTAAATTTCTACAAATGTCTCTAATTAATATCTACGGCATAAGGTTTTGCATATACTTGTAATGTAAAATTCCATACATTTAAAATCAAATATCTTCAAAACGATACGGTAAAAGTCAATGAAATTTTTTCTAGGTACTGTTGATATAATTAACTGTCGTATTATATATGGATTATAGGCTTGTCTTATATTTCATCAAATGCAAGAACCTCCTTAATGCAACAGATTTTTATTCACGCGTAATTATCGCCTGATTCTCGTATTAAATTTTACCGCATTCTCACCACGTGAATTTATAACAGATACTTACCTGTGTGAAGTTAGCCCCCCAATGTCGAAAAATCAAAAAATTTCTTTTTGTAAACGTTTGCCCATCATTTGCCCACGAATGCCACGTTGGAATTTTTATTTGTCCCCCTCTAGTTCAAAAGTTATAAGCAATTTTGGGGGAGCCAACTTCACACTGACTCCCAATGTTGAAAAATAAAAAATTTTCTTTTTGCAAACGTTTGCCCATCGTTTGCCCACCAATGCCCCGTTGGCATTTTTGTTTACCCCCCCCTTTAGTTTAAAAGTTATAGGCAAATCAGAGCCGACTCATACTTCTCGCCAGTTTACCTCCATCCAACTTCACCACAGACTGCTGGCGTGCTGCCGCGTCTTTATTAATAAAATTTATAATTAAGAACATTTTTAATATTAAGAAAATTTTTCAACATTGTGGGGCCAGTGTAAAGTTGCCCCCCCCCCAAATTGAATTGCTTATAACTTTTGAACTAGAGGAGGGCAAACAAAAATTCCAACGGGGCATTCGTGGACAAACGATGGGCAAACGTTTGCAAAAAGAATTTTTTGATTTTTCGACATTGAAGGGCCAGTGTGAAGTTGGCCTCCCCCCCCAAAATTGAATTGCTTATAACTTTTGAACTAGAGGGGGGCAAACAAATAATTCCAACGGGGCATTCGTGGGCAAACGATGGGCAAACGTTTACAAACAGAAAATTTTTGATTTTTCGACATTAGGGGGCTAACTTTACACAGATCAGATACTTAACTCCTAGTACATTGAGAAATTCAGAAACGTAATCTTCAATATTCTTTCTCTCTCTCTCTCTCTTTCTTGCCTTTTATATTCAAGTTTCATTATTTTAATAAATACTTTGAATATTTGGCCGCTCGTGCGAAAGAAAGAATCTGCTGTTTGTTATACGGCCTCGTGGACGTATAATACAAGCTGCACCGTTATTTCTTGTCAGTTAAAAATGTCAGCTGTTTGCAAACGTACAGTGTAAGGAGCTTCGTAGCGACGATCCGTTGATCCGTTGATCCGTTGATGACTTCACCGACGAACACGTGTTACATCGCAGTCCCCATTACGACGGCGCTTGCGGAAGATATCACAGCTATTTTTGCGGGCGCGAATTAATCCAACACGCACATACGGCGTCGTATGACACAACATTCTGATTCCCGATCATCCGTCACTTGTCTAGCAGTAAAACTACGCGCGATTCACATCCGCTTTGAGCGAACAAAAGATTCTGCTTACTTATTCGCGCCTCGAAAGAAGAAAATTAACGAACTGTTCTAAAATCTATTAAAATTAACGTTGCAAGCATCCTCTCTATCTTTCCACGGAATAATTGATTTCTGTTCTCCGCGAAGAATATCATAACTTCCATCAAACAACGTGTGCTGGCGATCCGCGCTCTCCATTCTTCTTTTCGATAAGACACGGTGTGCGATTTCAATCTAGCTGGTTCTCACGGGAGAACGCAGCATGAACATTCTTGTACCCGAGCCAGCTCAGTTTCAAGGGACTCGCTGATGAGTCACTTCTAACGGGAGGTTCCGGGACGAGGAAAAAAAAATGTCATTCCGTCAGCATCTGGTAAATTGGAGATGCGCCTTGTGTATCATCCGGAGTGTGTGATTCTAAGCCGCTCACGCTAAAACGGATTATGTAATTCTGCGCATTCCACCCAGGATGACGTACGTAAATATAACATCTGCGCTGACGTGATATTAAATCGTCATAAGTGCCAGCAAATCGCACCTGTTACAAGAGTATCGCGCAAGAAAATATTCTACAAGGTATAGTGTACCTGATCGGCGATGGATGTTTAACGTCCGTTTCTCATAGAGAATCCGTCAAGTTTGTGCAAGACGAAGAAATCCTGGAAATTTTAATTTCATACAGGGAAAGAACGATTTTCCTAAAGTATCTAAAAATAGATATAGATCTGAAAATAATTACATTGGACCATCAAAATGATTATATAGAAGGCTATAGTTAAAATGTCAAAACTTTTTGCAGCATTATCATCATGCTTGAGCGTCCTACATAATTATTTTGATGGTCCAACATATTTATTTTCAAATCTGTATCTAGCTAAATTTTTAGATACTTCAACAAAACCGTTCTTTTCGTATAATAAACTTTTCGGCGCACGCATTTTTACGATAATTGTGCAGTTTTAGCAGATCAAATCTAATCTTACGCAAAAGGATTTTTGTTATTAACGACTGATACCAATTTATTTACATGACGATAATCTTGCAGAGTTGCAATAATCCGACAAACATGCTCGACGTGTACTCGCCGGACACCCGATACGTTTTCGCACTCTCGTGGAACTCGGAAACGTGAACGCATACCGCAAACTGACACGTGAAGACGAATTAAAACCTGTTGCTGCGCCGAAGCGATGAAGCAGATGGTTTATGCGTTTCTTGCCGCGCGTTTCGCAAGCAGTTCGAAATGATCGACCGGCGACACCGTTCAATTTATATCATCGTCGAGAGCAAGGTCGGCCCTCTTTCACCGGCAGGAAAAGACCCGCCTGATTAATTTAATTATCCTTCGACAATCCGGAATATATCGGCACTTGCGCGAAACGTGTGTAAGGTATCTTCGAGTACACGTTCGCTCCGAAATTTATTAGGGCGATGCGTAAAATTGCTACAGGACTTGCTCTCCGTTGGGAGGATAATGGAGATCGTTAATCCACGACGTCTGAGATTAACGACGTTGATTCTTTTACTTGGAAGTAATCTTGCGTTCTTGTTATACTTGTATAAAATGATATGTCTCTGTAAAAATGATATGTCTCTGTCGAGTCGTTTCGACTTTCTACCATCGTGTCGTTTCTACCAAAGTTTTATCAAATCGTAACCACTCGCAACTAAAGTTTTATCAAATCGTAATCACCTAACTCTACCAAAGTTTTATCAAATCATAATCACTCGCAAATACAGGAATATTCTAATTCTGTACCTGGTCTCTATGAAGATTTAATCACGATAACTGGAGATCGCGCGCAATGTCGAAATTTGGGATTATTCTGGCGTAACGGACTTTCTACCATTGTGTCGCTCCACTAAAGTTTTATCAAATCGTAATCACTCGCAACCAAATTTTATCAAATCGTAATCACCTAACTTTACTAAAGTTTTATCAAATCGTAATCACCTAACTCTACCCCAAAGTTTTATCAAATCACTCGTAAATATATGGGAATATTCTAATTCTGTACCTGACCTCTATGAAGATTTAATCACGATAACTGGAGATCGCAATGTCGAGATTTTGGATTATTCTGTCGTAAATGTGAGCTCTATCTCGGACGTTTTTTCGAAGAGCGTGCGTTGTTTGAACACCCGGTATATGAAACGGATTTTGAAGCGTTGAGCGTACAGCGAGTGTTCGCGAAAAGCCATTAAAATCTGTCGTGTGGCAGTGGCAATGAAACAGGTGCTGCGTGAGCGTTTTTAGGTCGCGAGCACCACCGTTAAATGGGATGCTGCGTTCACTTCCTTCGAGGCATATACACGTACACGTGTCCCCATGCGCGAACGTCGATGATATTTATCCTCGTGCGAGCGCCTTCCCGGCGCTACAACTTCCGAGCGTGTCTTCTCTTCTAGTAACGGTGACGAGTTCCTGACAGCTATTCGGTAGAACACGACCACAATGCGGAACGCGGAAAACAAAACAAATATAATTAGACGACGATTAAACGAAAAAAGGGGCAATTAACAATCGCGATTAAGCGTGAGATTAAAACGCGGAGCTCGTCTCACGTACGATTGAAACATTCAGATACATTTTGACCCATGAAATATATATACACTGAGAGAAAAATTTACTAAATTTCAATAAATGTTTTCTTCAATAGTCCTAATGAAATATTCTTTTGAATTCAGTAAATATTTTATTAGGTTTAGAAAATTTGTTTTCAATTGAATGAATATTTTTTTCATTCGAAAAATATTAACTGAATTCAAAAGAATATTTCATTAGGACTATTGAAGAAAACATTTATTGAAATTTAGTAAATTTTTCTCTCCGTGTACGGACGGAATTTTGTTCTTCAGCAAATTTAAATACTTCTATCTAAAAATTTGGCCAGATACAGATCTGAAAATAATTTTGTTAGACCATCAAAAGTAACTATAGTTACATAAGTAGAACGCTCAAACATGATGATAATGCTGCAAAAAGTTTTGATATTCTAGTAACTATTTAGGGTGTCCTACATAATTATTTTGATGGTCCAACAAAATTATTTTCAGATCTATAGCGGGTCAAATTTTTAGATATTTCAGCAAAACCATTCTTTCTGTGTAGACAAATAGCATTAATGGAAAAATGGAAAATAACATGATGGAAGCATGATATATCATATAAAGCTTTTGAAATAAAACAAGATAAAAAATAAAACGTATATAATAAAGTCAAGTAGTGAAATACTTTCTGAAATAAAAGATAGAATAAAAACGTGCTGTAATTGATTGAGAATAAAATTTTTAAAGCGTGAACTCAGGTCAATCTATTTTGGATGTGTTTTACGTAAAGTCAGAAGCTATGTTCGTAAATAAGAAAAGACCTCTATGTTACCCGATTCCGAGATATGACAAATTAAGGATGTAAGACCTTGTACACAGAGAAAGTCCATGATGTAATAATATCTAACAAGTTATTGTCGCCTACGTATGCGTCGGTGTGAGGAATTATGCAAGAAAACGAGCGAACGTGTTCAGATCTGCAGCTCGTAAAGGCAAGCGATCCAGAGTGCCGGTTAAGACGCAGACGAAAATACGGAAACCAGTCAATTATCGATTTCCCGTCATTTTAGAGCACTGGTAGCCCGCAATCAGGTTGACATTTCGCCGCGCTGCTTTTCATAATCGCGTCATTAAACGTACTGTTATACGCCACAGGCGGTAATTTCCGGCATACGTGGCAATTACTATCTCTATTGCGGTTTTTTTGCCACGATCGATCAGCTTACCTTGCGAGGCTCGAATGGGTGTTCGTGCACGTAAAAAGCGAGCAACGGTTTTCAAGCTGACATTCTAATGACGTCTTATCGAATCGCGAGACGTGATATTTAGTTAATAATTCTAGAGACGTAATTCGCGAGTTTGCTTGGTAGTGCCTTAACGATCGAGATACATGGAGAGGTAGGAAATTATCTAAATATACGGAAAGAAACATGAAAGTCCGGTTATTTATAGATGCTTAACAATGCAGGCAGACAGGTATGCGCCGTGATTGTACGGCATGTACCAGCGGGAAGATACATTCCCCGCAGTCCGCACGCTCCGTTCTTTATGGACGATCGAGCACGGGCAAGAACAATTTGCTGCATCGCGATAAAATTCGACGAGGCCATCCCCCTTTGTTCGCCGGCGGGAACTACGGGATACTACCTGCAGTTTTCCGTCGGTGAGAAGAATCCGAGGAGTCGGTAGAACGCATCGCTCGACTTATTGAGTCGGAGCTGAATTCCAAGCGAAGAAATATGTACCTACATCGCGAAGCGAAGTTGTCGCGTCGTAATTTAGCAAAGGAAACGGACGACATTCGAGTATTCTTGGATAATAGCCGGTATTCATAGTCCGTTTTTATTTAAGTTAAGATACTGATATGGCTCTGTGATTGGTTTATGACATCTTATAAGATAGTTCTTAAGATGGTTTTAAATATAAAAACAGACTATGAATACTGGATATTCTATGATTATGATGAAGATTGGGGAAGTAGATCTGATTATTCAATGGATGCAGGCCCCAACTGGCTCTTCACTTACGATTTCGTACACGGAAAGAACGATTTTGCTGAAGTATCTCAAAAGTACTAGCATCGATGCATGTAATCTTAGCTAGATTCTTAGGCCCTGCGCACAATGGAGGAATATTAGATATTAGGAATAGGAATTAAAATTTTAGAATCAGTTTCCTCAATGAATATTGAACGTAACGCACAATGGATATTAATAAGATATAAGACATAAATGTGTTATACGAAACACAACATAACTTATTATTTATCTATAGTGTTCATTGAAGAAACTGATTCTAAAACTCTAATTCCTATTTCTAATATCTAATATTCCTCCATTGTGTGCAGGGCCTTAGTCTCACTACAAATATTATTAGTTTCTATTGCGAAGAGAAAATAGCATACTAGATTTAGCTAAACGTCATTTGGTTCTAGCAGCGAATATTTTTTGCTGTGGTGCCTACATTTTAACAACTAAAAAATTGAGCTTCGGCAACGACATTAGCTATAGACCCTATTTTAAAGACACATTTTAGCTGCTACAGCTATATTTTAGTTTCGTTGGCTAATCCTTTCTCTGTGTGTGGACATAAATTCGTCATGAAATCGTGTCGACGGACGCGGCAATATCCAGCCACGAAGTACGCCGCTGAGAACCGCGTATCCCGTATAATCTGCGCGCCCTTGAAATTGCTCGGCGCTTGCTCGCGAGTCAAATCGCCGGCCGTGGGCACGTACTTTCGAACCAGGACTTTCCAGGACGAGCCGAGCGAGATACACGGCGGGATACACGCGAAAGAAATTCCTCCTTGTACGCGGGGAGGCTTTAATAACAGCCTCCCGACGTGTGTTGCGCAATAAATCCGATCCCGCGCGGACGGCGTCCTTGCGGGGCGGCGGTGGCGATAAATTCATACCGCGTGTCAGAGGGTGAATCCCCCCCTTCCGCGCGAGGGAGGAAAGCGTTCGCGAAAGTTTCTTCGTAAAATTTTGCGACGCAATTTATTTTGCTCGCCGAGCGGACGTCTACCGGATGTTTTATGCGATCCTTCGAAGAAGAATATTAGAACTTCCAAGGATATTCTATGATAGGATTATCTTTCCAGTAAAACTTTCTTCCTCTTTGTTTGTAATATTTTCTTATATATCAAAATTATAGGAGAAAGGGGGTAAGATGACGAAGTAGGCAAGGTGATGAATTGCTATTTTTCTAAGCAAATAACTGATAACGAGCCGATGCTCAACTTATTAGAGACTTTAGATAATAATAAATAATCTGTTGTAGAGTTTAATTTCAATCTATCTACAAAAGTGAATTATATAATAAGAAATGTGTTTTGTGTGTGGATGCATTAATATGTAATTTTTTGCTGTTGGCTCATAAGGAATGACAAATATAGTAAATATTTTTATTTTCTTTTTAAATCACAGTATAGTATAGCTAAAAATGTATACAATAACGTACTAATGTTTTTCATTTTTTGCATTGCAACAGTTTTATTAAATGAATAAATAAACACGATGATCGCGGGTAAGATGACGAACGTCATGTGTGACTGTGTCAAATAATTAGTTAATTCTTTGATATTGGTTATTTGTGTAAATAAATATCATTATATGCAAGTTACTGATTTTTTTAGTTTTTGAAATAAAATAGTTATATTATAGTATCAAATATATAAGAAAATATGTATGTTTTAGATGTTAGACATACAGAAACCTAAACTAAATGCAAGTATATCGTACATTGCGTATCATTATACAGTTTATTTTTAATTATATTAATTATACTTAAAACCTAAAATTTAATCTTATCCGTCACTAAAAGTCATCTTACTCACATGAGGGCAAGATGACGAAATGGACACCTCCTTAAAAAATCTAAATTTTAAAAAATTTTAAGTTATTTAACAGTTTTTAAATTTTTATAGACGATAGGCAATGCTTTAGTGAATCTGAGAAAAATGGATTATTATTTTTACGTCATCACAGAAATTAAGAAAAATCGACAAACCTTAAGATCGTCATCTTACCCCCCCCCTTTCCCCTATCTATTTTATTCCAAATAAAAGATATTCTCTCATCTAAAAATCGCAAAATAGATGCTTTGATTGATCGATTCGATCCGATCGAATTCGAAACTGAAACCAATAAAGGAGAAAGAGAGCGTTCCCCTTTCCCTTACTTTCCCCCTCGGCGGCGCCAAGGCGTTGTAATTAAAATAAAAGGAGAGAGACGTTATATTATCTCGGATTAATTCGCGGAAATTTAACCGGTCGTCTCTGCAATCTCTGTGCAGCCACCGGAAAATATGGGCTCGGAAGCCTGGGAGCTGGAGAGGAGGTACTCGGTGCCGGGAGCACTGGACACCAGGGGGCTGGAGCCGCCGGCCAGCGAGGATCTGCACGCATGGTCGATTTACAGGTGAACACTTGTACTTGTAGTGCAAGCGTGTAATCCGCGTATCCCCGCGCCGCGTACGTCGCGTCCAATCTAAAGCCACCACCGGAGGCGGAACGCTAAAGCGAATGCTGTGTCATCTTTTTTGCCGCTCGCCACGTGAAAGGAATTGCCGATCGGACTTGTTGATTTACAATATACCGCGCACTTTCATGTATTATACGAACGGTATCATTATTATCGTGAAAAATATCAAATGCCAGTGAATATTATCAGGCGTGCGTGACCACGGGATATATAACGATTAACGGGAAGTATATTGATACACGGAAAGAACGGTTTTGCTGAAGTATCTAAAAATGTTTGGCCAGATACAGATCTGAAAATAATTTTGTTAGACCATCAAAAATAACTACGTGGGACGCTCAAACGTTATGATAATGCTACAAAAAGTTTTGGTATTTCAGCAACTGTTTTGGGCGTCCTACATAATTATTTTGATGGCCCAAAATTATTTTCAGATTTGTATTTGGCCAAATTTTTAGATATTTCAGCAAAACCATTCTTTCCGTGTACTTCGCTGCCATTCTACTAATCTTTTTCTTTCTAAATAATTTGCGGTCCAGATTCGGGAAGAATGCGGATGGTTCTGCTTAATTATATACATGATACACTGAGAGAAAAAATATCTTGATACAAAAAAATTTTACTTAACAGAAAAAAATTATTTACTCGGTGGGTCCTAATAGCTTATTTATTGTATTAAAGTCTTAAAATTTTTTGATTGTAATATTTATAATTTTTAGTTAAATATTTATTTTCTTTTCTTCTAGAAAATAAAATTTACTGTTAGATCATTTTTACATTCAAGATATGGTTTTAAGAAAATGTATTTTTTTCATTTGAAAAAATGTTTCTCTCAGTACACTTCAAATCGCTGACATTCTACTGATCTTTTTCTTTCTAAATAATTCGGGGTCGAGATTCGGGAGGAATGCGGATAGTTCTACATCATTATATACATACATGATATAGAAAATGTATTTTAATCATCTCATTAACTCCCCCTCTCTCTCATCTAATTAGCTAAAAACATCTTGTTGTATACGAAGAATGGGTATTAAGCACGGTGGTATGTCGACGCGCGCATAGTATACGCATTTCCGCGGTTCCGCAGGCAAAACCTGAACTCCGACTTCACGGACTCCGCGCTCGGCTCCGCCGAGAAGTCGCCGCTGCCGTACGGGAACTTCCAGCTGCGCGACTCCACGGTGCAGAGCATACTGCGGCATCCGCGGTACGGTCCTAAGAGCCCGTTGGCTAACAACTCGTACACGTACTTGAAGTTCGGCCTGCCGCGCGTCCTGCCGCCGAGCTCGCGGAATCGCGACGGCTCCAGTGGCTACGACTCCAGCGAGGAAGGACGACGCGTGTCGCACGCAGGTACGCGATGATCTCTAAAGCCTTGAGTCCATGATGCTAGAAATCGGTCTGAGATCTCGGATGGAGAGAGAATTGACTAATCGCATTTGAACAATTCGGCCAATTGATTAATGCGATTGGTCAATTCTCTCTCTGTCCGAGATCTCGGACCGATTTCTAGCATCGTGAACAGCAAGTAGTTACAAATATTTTAAAGCAAATTTTATAGTCTTTTTATTCTTATTTTAATCACAGAACTCTGCGATAATCAGTTATAGATTCAAGTTTATTGTATTCGGCTTCCAGTTTTAGAAAGATAAAGAAATTACCGGTCTGTGAATTAACTGCAAAAGTATTAAGCTAGCTTATAAATAGCTATTTCAAAAATTTTCTATGTTATTATTATATCATTTCACAATTCGCCATTTGATTTGGGTCACCGGATAAAATTAAAGATCACTACACGGAACGAATGGTTTTGCTGGAATATTAAAAAATTTGGCCAGATACAGATCTGAAAATAATTTTGTTGGGTCATCAAAATAATTATGTAGCTGTCTCTTATACACATCTATAATTTTGTTGGGTCATCAAAATAATTATGTAGGACGCCCAAAATAGTTGCTAGAATATCAAAACTTTTTGCAGCATTATCATCATGTTTGAGTGTCCTACATAGTTACTTTGGATGGTCTAATAAAATTATTTTCAGATCTGTGTCTGGGAAAATTTTTAGATATTTCAGCAAAACCGTTCTTCCCGTGTAGAATTGCATTTTGTGTAGCTCGACGATATCGATATGCTACAAGTTCTACTTTGACGTGTAGGTGCTCCGGTGCATGCAACTTCAATTATGCGTTCGGCCAGAAGCGATCCGGATTTCAGGCACGTCCACGCTGTCCCGAGAGAGCCAGCGCATTCACAATTAACTGTCGCGAGAGACCATCCGAGGCTGAGAAGTGCCAGCGAGGCTAATCTCTTGCAGAGCGCGGTCAGGACCAATCGACGGCACAGCATCGCGCCGATCGATCCTGGATACATAGCGCACGGTAAAAGAAAAAGAATCAACGAAAAGAAATGAATATCTTTAATGTTTAATTTTCAATTTATTTTTATTATAGTTATTTATTTTAGCTTTTAACTTATCTCAGTATTAAGCGCGAATATTACGCACTCTCTTGTCGTTTCTTCTTTGTTACAAACTCGCGGGATCGATTTTAAATTGATGAAGACTTTTGGAAGATCAGCGTTCGTTGAAGAAACTCTCGATTCTTTCGGCCTTCTAAATTTTTGAATGTTAACAAATCTGAAGTATTATATATATTTGTTCTATAGGACATGGGATCCTGGGACCGGAAGGTTACGCGCTGCCATTGAGACCCGTGCCGTGTCTGCAGCATCCTCACCTACAGCTGCGAGGCGTGGAGGCTGCAGGCTCGGACGGGCTGCCGCTTCTTCGCGGTATCACCCTCGAGGCCGGCGCCGCCGAGGTGCTAGCTATTATGGCGACTACCGAGAAGGAAGGCACGCAGATCATCGAGACGATCGCGGGTAGGAGGCGTATAAAAAGGGGCGATATTCTACTCAATGGAAGATCCGTATCGGCACGCAGCCTGAGGTACTTTCTAATCTCCTTGCTGCACGTGTACGCTTTCTTGTAACGTGGCAGTGAACCACTAAACGTGTTACGCGATTGGTAACGCTACTTTGTGGAAGGAACGCTCCCTTTTTATCTGTTCGATAAAATTTATCATTTTTAAAATAGACACGGAAAAATAAAATTTGTCAATAAAAAAGTTTTAGTCAATTTCTTGCTGCTAGACGATATTCAGTGCAGTAGAAATTATATACAATAAAAATGTGTTATATATATACAGAATAGAAATAGTTAAATGAGATAGATATGAGGATAATTGAACAGGATATCTATGACCGGCTTCATCAATCTTGACTGATTCTCTGTTTCTTTCTAGATCATAGAACCGTCTATGATCCAAAGAGAAAAAGAAGATTTAATTAACTACCGCTAACGGTAACCGACATTAGCGAAACAGGCTGTAACTAGCGAACGCATTAGCATACAAATTTTCGAGTAGAGTCGAATAATAAGGTGAATAACGAGCGGTGCTCATTATTCAATTATCGCTTCAATTGCCGACTTAATCATTGCTTCATACTTAATATCGGACTGTAACTTCTCTTCGTACTACCTGAACAATCTTTAGTTACGTCATACATTTTACAAGATACCGCATGCATAAAAAAGTATCAATTAATTTTCATTGCGCGATCATAAATTATACGAAGAGAGTAATAACGAAGTATCCTTTTTACTGGAATTCCACTTTTCTCTTCTAATAATCCGAGTTACCTGGCTAATCCGGATATCCGGATACGTATATAATCGAATAGATTATCTTTGATAATCTGACATGATATTATTCCCGGATATCTGAAGCCTTTATTCGACGCGCCGTCTTTTCCGGAGTGGCTTATCTATACAATTATTATTAATGATGCAACCCTAAAATAGATCTCGCGTCGCCTATCTACCTACGGAGAGCGGCCTGAGCCCCGGGCTGACGGCTCAGCAGACTCTCAGCTTCTACATGTTGCTGAGAGGCGGCCGCAACACCACCACGCTCGAGGCCGAGGCTATCCTGCAGGAGCTCGGCTTGGAGGCGACCAAGCACTGTCTGGTGAACACCCTGACGACCTCCGAGGCCCGGCGACTGGCCCTCGCCTGCCGACTGCTTCAGGACTCGCACATCCTCGCCCTGGACAGACCCACGCACGGTCTGGACATCTTCGACGCCTTCTTCCTGGTCGAGTACTTGAGACAGTGGGCCAGCCGCGGTCAGCGTCTCGTCGTCCTGACCCTGCACCCGCCCACCTACGAGATCCTGACGATGGTGTCGAGAGTCGCGCTCACGTCCGGCGGTCGAGTCATGTATTCCGGGCCCAGAAGAGACATGCTGCCATATTTCGCGCTCGCCGAATTTCCATGTCCGCCGTTCAAGAACCCGTCCGACTACTATCGTACGTGGCGAAATTGTCTTAAATTAGGCCTTACGAATAAAGCGTGGCGAATATTCTTGACAAATTGTGAATAAAATTATTTCCAAAAATGGTTTTTCTTACAAATTCGTAATTTTTTTTGTAACAGATAATATGAGTAACAATTCTTTTTCTTTTTTTTTTCCAGTTGATTTAGTAACGCTGGATGACCTGTCGGCGGAAGCGATGCTGGAGTCCTCGCAGAGGATAGATCATCTGGCGGAGCTGGCCAGAACGAGACTACCTCCGCTCAGCGATCCTGGACCGCCCGGCGCACTTCCGCCTTCGATGTCCGGTCCCAATATATTTGTGCAATTCTACGCGCTATTGTTACGAACGCTCATTTACAGTCAACCGTGGACGTTGACGAGACTGCTGCGGAAGATCGTCATTTCCGCGTCGCTCAGTGTTCTACTCGGTGCTATATTCTGGGATATCGCCGGCGAGTCGAATCTATATCTGCGAGACAGAATAGGCTACCATTACGCTAGTTTGGGCGTCTTCTTTTGGCCCCTGAGTCTCCTGGCGATGTGCGACGTGGCAAATAGCAGGCCGAACGTGGAGAGGGACATCAGGGACGGGCTGTATGGCAGATTTATGTACATCATCACAGAGGTAAGCCTGGATTCGTCGAGACCTCGAATTTTAGACTGACGAAAGTTTTAAAGGAAATGTGCGTGTTTCGTTTCTAGCTCATCTGCAGCGTGCCGTCCTGGTGCGTGATCTACCTGATATATCTAGCGCCTGCGTTTGCGATGTCTGGACTGCACCTCGTGCCGGACGAGAACCTGACGTCGCTGTGGAACTACCTCGCCGTCGGTCTGCTGTACCTGATGCTGCAGCATCTCATCTGCACGTTCTTCGCGCACGTGTGCAAGTGGATCTATCTGGCGGCGCTATTCGCCGGCATAGTTATTGGCGAGATGACTCTGGCTGGCGGGACGACTCTGCACCTGGACAATCTGCCGTCGTGGTATCAGCAGATCAACCCGATGCAGTGGTCGTTGTCACTGCTGTTACCGCGTCTACATAAGAGTGAGAGCGTGGGGAAGCTGGCCAATTGCAAGCCCAAGCAGATCCAACGGCAGGACATCATCATCCAGGCAGCGTGCGAGCCGCCCGACGGAGCGTTAGCCCTTCGCGAGATCGCCCTCGACAAGTTAAACGTACGAGGGGAGTTTTGGCTGGGCATCGGAGTGGCCATCGTCGCTGTGCTGATCATTTTCGCATTTTTGTGCGTCAAATACGCTACTCCGAAGAGGCCTAGAAGCGCCCCGAACAAACCCTGATATGCCGCACGATTGAAGAATCATCATCGCGAAGTAGAATCGAGTATGATTCGAGTGCTACGAAGTCGATTTAGATGTTCGTGAGCTTTTTATTCTTCGGAGCAAGTCATGACAGTAAAGCTCTTCGTTGAGATCATGCTTCATTGTAGATTAAAAATCACGTACCAACCAGGTATAAACCCATCAAACATTTTCATTACTGACATTCTCGCGGATGTCCTCTTGAAAGTTTCGCTATTTTATTTAGCGACAGGGTCTTCGAGTTTAACTTCGAGCACTTTGACGAAAAATACTTTGTCAGAATCTACTTCGCTAATACGCATCGCGCTCGTAAAGTTTCGTCAACGTCTACCCTCTTGCGATTCTTTAAAGGAATAAACTTTAGGGACTCGCAGGGTAGACAGAGAGGCGGTATGGAGTACAAAGCTTAACGAGACATCACTTTATCCCGTAATAGAAGCTCGCTGTTTATAGACGACAAGTAAACGCGCTTAATACTTCGTATATTGTCTTAACTGATATTGTTGTAATCGTATGAAATAAACATTCTCACGAAACGAACAATTTTACCAAAGTTTCTCTGACTTTTCACACCTTCTGAAAATATCTGGCAACTTGGCTGCATATTCATTATTACATAATTTTGGAATCGCGATAATAATATGTTATATTATTATGAGTATTGATTATTTATATCCAGATAATCTATTTTAACCTTTAAATTTGTATCTCAATATTTTTTTAAAAGAGAAAATAGAAATATAATTTATGATATTTGAGAAAAGAATTTTACATTGCTATTATATATTTTATTGCTATTATATATTTAAGAAGCAAATTAAGAAACTTCCAAAAGCATTATCTCTCTCGGTTATTTTAAATCGACAACATTTTTCTTTAAATCAATAATATTAATGAAACGTTAAATCGATGTTTTGCAGGAAATTTTAGTACCAGCGGATAGCTTCAACAATATGATAACTGATTTGTTCGAAGTTATGACGGGTCTCCGTTCGTAGGCTCCATCTAGAGATTGTAACCGCCGATATTGAAGATATCTGTTGTATAATTAATATTAATTAGCAAGAAAACGTATTAGAGCTGAGATTATTTGAGAAAGTAGTAATTTTAAAAGAGTACGATAACGGAGCGGATTTAAGGGTCACGATAGTTTCACGGTAGAACAAAATCATACGATAGACGGGTAGATCGTAGGTAGATGGGAGTACATTTTCGTATCGTTTCAAGATCGATAAAATGTCATTCTTTGTAGGTGCCATACTACGCAAATCAAGCTATAAAGAGCCTATGTCTAATAAACGAGCTTCAGACTTCTATTAGAAATCGATACCATGTCGAGCAAATTTATCCCGCGGATGACGCATGCTAAGAAATGTGAAGTGCGATTAAAAATAAGAACAACTCGCTTCTTCGTCCACGCCGCTTTAGATACCTCTCGCGTAATATTTTATTATAAACGTAAAAATTCTAGCGCCAGATTACTATCGCCGTAACGCGCGGAGGGATAATCTTGTACCGCGAATGCATTACATCCATTTCCACTAATGTAGATTAATTTCGGCTTAACTTACTCTTTATCTTATTCTAGTTCTAAGAATTAGATAAAGATAAAGAGTAAGTTGAACCGAGATTAAAGTTAATCTACATTGGTGGAAATGGATATTAATCGGATCCAAACTTAGTCGCTATCGCCTCCTATATTTAGCGCCGCGTTTAGCGCTAAACGTGGCTGCCCGATTCCAAATTTTATTCGGCTGATATATAAAGCGAAGATCCAGCGTAAATCCGGCGAAAATTGAAAACAGTCTCTGTTTTTAAGATCGGTAAATATCATTTCACTATCGCTCTATTTCGCGTGAGGTAATCGATCTTTATCGGCTTTTGCGAACTCTCGCTCGTCGTCAGTCACAGACGCGCGTCCCGACAATTCGCCTTTACGTAAGCGCTTACTTTCATCGCGATCAAGTTTGCAATTAATTACGCCAATTAGCGCGGCCGACGTTCGTCGAACTCATGGCAACGTTCCTCACCGAGAGATGGCTTATCGTCTTCTCGCGCGATACGAGAACGGCTGATAAAAATGTCAAGAATGGAAGGATTCCATTGATTCATGCGTGCACTCTTATCTCGCGATAATCAAGATTGCGGATATTTCGCAGAAATGTATTTATCTGTCGTCATATACGGCATACGGTAATTAATTTTTTGAAATGTTCTGCAAAGTAGAATTTCGCGGATATTGCGCATTCCATATATTCCTCATTTCTCGTTATTAAATTTACAGTTGAAAAGTTCATTGATACCAGTGTAATTTTCGGTGGAATTTTAATTAGAGCGAAAATTACATTAAATGCTTTTCACGATATCGTTAATGCCTGCTGATAACATATCGCTGATAATATCCATCCTGATATTAATTTATTTAGCAGCAGAATTGACTCGTTCGTTTATATAAAAGCGAAAAAGTACACGAGATACGTTCATATGACATAGAGAAGCCAATGATATATTTCGCGTAAAAAAGCTTTATATTTTAGATCTTGGAAAAAAACATAAAATCTCTCTCTCTCTCTCGCATCTGTGTTTTTAATAAAAAACAATTTTTTTGTATAAACGAGTGGGCGGCGTGATATCACTTGGGAAACATTGCTGGTGAATGTCAGTAATATCATAAAAAGGGAAAAATTAATTAATGACTTTTGTGTTAGCTCTCGAAAAAGATCTCTCGTTTATTTAAATAATATTGCGCAATAGTTAATCCGCGCGGAAAGAGAAATATGAACGTTGAATTTTTCTCGGAACCAATTTTTTTTCCTACGAATATCGACGCCAACACGGTTTCCGTTCTGATCCGCAAAAATAGAAAAAAAAACGGGAGAGAATCGGGTTGCAGTTAAATTAAATTTATAAGTGAACAAGAGTTTCTCTAACAAAGGCGGAGCCAATATTCCATCGATGTTTGCGAAAACAGCTGTTTGCCCAACGGCTTGTTTTCGTGTCGATCGTATTAGGGAAGTTCGTTGTGTAACATTACAAGTGGACTCGTTAAGTCGCGTGTCGATCCTGTAAAAGGGATTTGTCCGCACAAGTATCGGAATTCGGTGTTCAGACATCAAGTCCAAATACAGCGAAGCTGTCGGGTACAATGAATCGAGGCTCCTTTGTAATGGGTCCGTACTAGCTGTAGTACAAGACGTTTCATAAGTAACGCGACGTAACTATTCGCAAGTCGTGTTTCTTCGGCAAAATCTGGAGTAGATTTTCGGCGACGAAAGAACGAAAGAGATAATCTCGAGCAAATTTCAAACATAATTTGCAGCTAGGGTTGTCATCCGTCCTTTTTTTTTAGGGCGTCCGGGGACATCCGGAGGGATTTTTCGAATGTGTCCGGGGTTTAAGGTTTAAGAAAATTTCTAAATATTTAGCATTTTAGATTTAATTAACCACATCATATTCAATCATTTCAATTTACTGATAAAAACTAATAGTT
>NJRQ01000007.1:1014368-1031146 GCA_003063805.1 Aphaenogaster ashmeadi | reverse complement strand
CACGGAGAAAATTTTATATTAAAAATTACTATGTATGGCAGTAGCCGTGGACCATGCTGGAATTATAAAAATTTTTACTATGTTTTCACAAAAGAGTTTAATAATTATCAATATAATAACATAGTAAAAATTTTTATAATTCCAACAATGGTCCACGGCTACTGCCATACATAGTAATTTATAATATAAAATTTTCTCCGTGTATTCGCATTTTTGTATGCGTCCGGGGTTGCAAGCGAAATGTCCGGGGTTTTTGGCTTATGAATTCTAGTTTTGAAAATTTTATTATGGCAACCCTATTTGCAGCACACGTATGTCGGGGATTTTTGGCGGTTTTCGTTCGAGTCGTTCGGAGTCTATCACTTGTGGAACACTCGGTACAGCTGATTTCTCAATGAATCGACCTTTGTACGGCCACAAGAAACTCGTTCATCGCGGTTGGAGGAGCCGCAGCGGAATGCCGGCGAATTATTGCGATACGACGGAAATTGAGGATCCCGCCGGCGTTTGTGTAACGTTGCTCGTTCTCGCCTGCGGGGAGAGTTACTACGCGGCGATTTACGTAATGAACTAAGAGAGCGAGAGGAGCTTCTCCAAGAATTATCGTCATGTCGTCACGCGGCCCACGCCGCGCCGGCGCTTAATTACTTTCATCGACGGAAGTGGCCGTTTGCAACGGTAATCGGCAATTTATGCCGGCTTACGCGCCTAAGCTTCGCTAATCAAAGGGTTAGCCCTTAGTGACGCGAGTTTTATTTTGCGACGCATTGTTTCTTAACATTTACGTAGGTTTACGGATCGGAAGGCTGATCGCTGACTCGCAGAAGATACAAGAGACCCCCAAGGATATCATTCTTAAAGAAAGAATCGAGCTTAGATCCCTCTAACGTTTTAACGAAGTAAATTTAATTTTAATTGCTTTTAATTAAACGAGTCGAGTTCGAAAACGAAAAGTAAACTCCGACAAAATAGACGCATGATGTAATTTTAATTAACCAATGCTACGTGGATAATAAATATAATTATGGAGTTGCAGAAATATTGTAATAACGAAGTCGGAAGTCCATTAGGAAATATTAATTATTAATATATATAATAACATTATAATAGAAATATAATACATATTATTATTAAAATAAATATAATATATGTAGATACGCATTATTGTCATTCTTATTAAATATTACTAACATTATTAGTAGAGTAAGCTCAAACGCTGAAAGTTTCAAATCACATAAGACGAATAAAAAGAAAAAAAAATGAGAAGATTGCTCATCGCGAAGGAGAGGAAAAAGAGGAGCAAAACGTGCGAATCACCGTAGCCGCGTCTCAATGCACGATTGTGTTATAATGCGATGAGGAGCACGATCCGAGGAGCAAGACTTTCATGCGATAACCGTCGGTTATACAAGCGGCAAGTGAAACCGCGTTATTTCCGGTCGCCCGGTTCATCCTACGCGCGGCTATTGAAATTCCTCTTACGCCCGAGATCGATATTGCTCGGCGAACAATATCGGATTTGTGATACGTCTCGGTCTTATCACAAGTGGAGATATATTGAGATATATTGAGGAAAAAATAAATAAATAACTTGTATAGAGAACTCCTACGAAGTTTTGTCGCACGTCAATTCCCCCGGAGTTGTTTCAGTGAGTTGTTCGAACTAATAAAAGTTATCTCAGTTCAACAAGATATTATTATAACAGTCAAGTTTCACGCATTAAGAACTTTCGCTTGCTCTTGCTTCTTAATACGAAGGAAATACAATTTATCGAGCAATCAGTCGACGCGAACGAGATAAGTGGCGGAAGGGAGGTTTGCAAGATAAGCAGCTCTTTCTAATTAATGTTTTTCCATCTGGACAAAGCGCAGGGATGGTACTTTTTATAACAGTTTTATCATTAGTCTTTTTATAAATACCGTCTACAGTTTCCCCTCAATGCCGCTTTCATTCTCACGTACCGACTTCTTGTGAACGAGAAAAAATTATCTGTCGGAATATACGCCGCTTCTCTCTTCTCTCCAGTTGTGTAAACCTGTTTAGGCTTTTAACTGTCGGAAATATTGAAATTGAAGGTCTTCACAAATCGACCTTGCGGATGCGCCGTGAGTTTCGTCGCGTATGAATCGCTTCCTGCAGCAAAGTGGCGAAAGAGAAATTCTTTACAACGCGTGTTGTACGCGATTGACACAGCTGCATCGTAAACGCATCGGCACGCGCTCTCTTCTGTCAATGGATTCCACGTTCAATTACGATCATATCCGAAAGTATGCGACACGGGAAGCCAATTATCGCACCCGATACGCCGCGTGAACGATTCGAGCATCCTCCTCGCGTATACACGCGCGGTGGATCGGGTTCCACAATGGAGAACAATACTATCGGCGTGCGCCGGTATTTATAAATAATGACCGATCATTTCGTGATGTCATCATGGTTTTGTATCCTCGCTCCGGAGAGGAATCCTCGTCCTCCCCGAAGCGAGGCACGGCCTTGGCCGATATCTCGCGGGGCGTACTTTATTTTATCGAATTATCGCACGGCCTCTATGTCGGAAACGTATATTTAGGTCTCTTGCACAATTAACTCGTAAGCTAAGCGCGAATCTCCTCTAGGATATCGTAAAAGTTAAACAGGCTTAACTTTATGGCGTACGCTTTGGGAAAATTTAACCGAGTTACACAATTACCCTGTTAAAATAATATTTTAGTTCCTCGATAATAATCGCTTGACGACTCGATTCTCGCTACTTTGTTATAACGTGCACGGATATGGCCTCGCGAACTCGTGCAGCGTACGTTCGCGATCGCGGAGAACTCGCAGAAGCACCGCTCCTGTTGCACGAGTGCCGCAAAGCGCGGAATCCAAACCTTTTTGATTTCGCAACAGTACGAACTCGTTTGTAAGCCGAGCTACATTGTGTGCCGCGCTCGAATTGCAGCGAGTACAGCGGCGTGGGTGACCGGATAAATCGATGCTGAGGGGCCAACCAACGCCACACCACCCGAGCGCGGCACACACCACCCGTCGACCCTACTTTTTCCATTAACGCCGATTCGGCACGATCCTTCCTTCCCAAGGTCTGGCCCCGGCTATATGGGAGGAATAATAAGATCCTACACGGGGAGCGACGACGAGACGGACGACGAGGTCGCGGGTTCCCGCGTGGGCGCCCACGCGGGAAGCGTGGTATCTCCACAGCTCTCTCCCTCTTATTCCGCCCTCCTATTCGCCCCCTCATCGATTACTTTACTTTGGCGTCGTGTGCCCACCTATCGTGGGTCCTACATCATTTAGTACATGCGTTACGCTCGACAAAACCTTACTTACGTAGTTTATTGTTATTAAGCATCGCCCCGTTTAATTGTTATACTCGCAAGCTCCCTCCCGCCGACCCTTCCGTAAGTTATTCATCTTATTGTGAGCGCGAAAGGAAGTCCCAGAAAGTAACAGATATTTACGGGGTTTCGTGGACAATGAGCTTCTTGCGAGCTAAATAAATTAAGTGGCTCTAAGACCTCTCGACCCTTCATGGCCCTCAATACGTTGATGCAATACTAGCTCCCCTCTCCCTCGTCTTATTGTTACCTGTCACATTCGTGTGGCCAGAAATCTTCTCACGCCTGGCACTCGTTTTCACGGGACACCCTGAAAGGGTCGCGAGCATGGCGAACCTTCTCGGAACTGTGCTCGTGGTTGTTTTATATCATGTATTCCGAGAAGTCCTCGCTGCATTTCCGCAGCCAATGTCGACAGCGGATATGCCTCGCATTATGCGGGACGTTTTCCTCGAGTTACATACCCGATTGTGTCATCAACGAGTCGAAACTGTCGAGACATCGCTGCAGGAGAAGGAAAAACAATCGATTCATTCATTCCGCGCATAGAAAAGATCTTGTTAAGAAAATGTGTTTTCACGTAGACACGTTATGTAGGAAAGATCTCCGTTTCAGTCAATAATATATATAATGCAGGAAAGAGATACAAAGAGACGATAATGAAACGCAATTTCCCGGAAAATAAGGACTTTCGAGTAGCGCGCGTTCCAAAATGTTTGGCTGAATTGTGTTAGGGAGCGATTTTTTCCTTCCCAAATGGCTATGTTGAACATGACATTTCCGGAGAAAGTGGGGAAGCTTCCAAGATATATCCACACAGAAAAAAATGATGTATCAACAGCATTAAGTCTAATTTGAAATAATTTTGTTAATTCAATAACGTTATTAATAAAACAGATAAGATAAACGTCCCAGTGATCGGACATGAACTTATATCCGGACACTTACACAAAAACTTATTATTATTAATCTTAAATGCTTTTTTTATTATAATTTTTGTTTTCATTAAAATTTAATTATAATCTCTAAATTATAATCTCTAATTTAAAGATTACATAGAAGCATTTGAGATTAATAATAATAAGTTTTCGTGTAAATGTCCGGATATAGGTTCATGTCCGGTCACTGGGACGTTTACCTTACGTATGATTTTATTTTATTAACATTGTTATTCAATTAACAAGATTATTTTTAATTAGACTTAATGCTGTTGATACATCATTTTCTTTTCTGTGCATGAAAGTCTAGATGAGAAAAATAGTTTCAACAAAAATAGTCTCTCGTTAATGACACAATTTCAATAAGATAAATAATTCAAGAAGCATTTGTGAGTTCGACTGTATAGTAATTATAACCAATTGTTAATTCGACTGTATTTGCAACTCTGATGTGTCTAGAATTACTTTTCTCGGAGAAAGAGAGACTCCTACGTAAGCAACCAAAAAAATACTATATTTTTATACACGCTATATCTTCTGTATTTTTAGTTATTTTTGTTTATGAGAAATTATTTTTACGTCAGTACTATTTCGTCGGTGGTTGCATCGTGCTACAGTTCGCTGGATCGCAAAATATTTTTTTTACTAAAATAAACGGTAGGTATTCGTTTCATCTAGCTGCGTACCCGTGCAGAAAGAGGGACGAGTTCGAACGAGTTCAGGTGAATTCTGATCGTCGATGAGTTACTTCGATAACTCCGCGGATGAGGCTAAATTCCCTCTCTACGCCGATCGACGGAGTCGTCCGAGAAGAGCGGGACGTAGGGGAACCAGAGCGAGACGCTGATGGGCAGTTTCACGGCTGTAGATGGTGAACGCGGTGGCGCGCGGGAGAGTTTACGTCGTGGGTTGTGCGTGCCTCAAGGAATGTGGGCGCACCAGTTTCGAGAGTCATTGAGAGCGAGATAGGCGGGCGCCCATATTCAGACAGAAACCCTACGGTCATCCTCGTAGAAGCGTAGGAGAGGACGAAAAGAGAGAAAAAAAGAAAAAAAAGAGGAAAAACATCCGGACCCACCTACGGATTCTGAATGTTTTATCATCTGGGTGGACTAGTAGCGGCCTAATTGTCCCGGTGATCGACCATTATTACAATTAGGGCTGCATTTTTCAGATTGCCGAGATTGTACGTGGGGTGTCTCGCGATATCATAAACAGAGAGCCACGATCAATGACGGTTATTACCGTAATTGTTTGTCTATATTTGGACATCGTCCATTATCGCTATTACCAATTGCATACTAATTCGATTCCTTGGAAATGGCAGATTTATATTTTATCGTTTGCTGATTACGTAAATCGAAAGACACGAGAGTGTATTTGGATTCTGGAAATTCGTGTATTTTTTTTTAAATAAAACAAAATAAAACGTTTCGAATAAAGCGTTACACGTTTGCATAATAAAAAAATATCATTTGGAGCGTGATACTGGTCAAGGGAAAATAAAATAGAATATTAAAACGTTTCTTTTACGAGACAATTACGCAATATCTTTTTAAACATCAATAAGCAACGTTTATATATTTTATATATTTTTTATATTTCCAAAAACGTAGTACTCTCGCATAAAGGATCGGTTATTTTTCCGAACGTGCTGCAATCTACTGCGCCAATCCGATCATCCGACATATTACCGATAAACGCAATAAACGTACTGTCTCTCTTTATCCACTTTGTGCAAATATCACATGCAATTTAATATCCCGTATTTATTCCGCCACAAGCGTATCGCAAGCGAGCCGTTTCGCGCAGTATTATCGGAAACAAAGGGATATCGCGTCAGAGCGGTAAAAGTGATTCAGAAGTTTCGCGGTAGCTAATCGCACGTGTTACTTTGTGCAAGGCGATTAAGTCCGGATTTCCGCCGGCATAAGTCGGAGTAATGATCGATGACCGCGAGACGATCGTCGTCGACGTATCTATTTGTGGAACGAAAGACAGTAACCGACGGAGACTCCCGCGCGGTTATATATCCATTTCTTTCTCGTTATCACTGACAACAGGATGCGGTTAGTCACGGTAGCGCTGATGAATCCCAACAAACGGCGGTTATCTGTCGTCATGGAAAATAATAGCATCTTTAATGCAAAATGTCCAACGCGAAGCCCGCAGCATCCGTATCAATTTGGGAATTAATCTCTCTCATCGTGACATGATTCCCGTGCACGAAAATACGTGTAGTAGAGCAAGATAAATTCTTTACACATAACGATCCTGTTGCGTGGCTATTCCGGTGGTGAATAAAATTTTATTTAAAGCATCGTGAAGACGCTCCAAGATAACAAAGCTGGATTTTATAAATATACCGGATGACAAAATAAAAACTCATTTGATTTTCTAGAGAAAAAGAATAACACGCTAAACGATCGGTTATTCCCTGCCTAAATCTTTTTCCTCAGACGAGCCGAGGATATTGTCTCGCCGATTCGCTGATTTATCTTTATCTCATTTGATTCTCATTTAACTATTTTTATCTCTATTTTTAGCTATTTTTATTTCTCTCTGACTACTTATTTTTTTAATTATGTTTCCTCCTCGCACAAGGACGGTCGCACTCTGCGCCGAAAGTCCTACGCGCTTAATGCTATGAATCGTACCTGTCCCTCCAAGTGGCGCATAAAGAAGCCTTTTATAACGTGCACGAGAGCCGGCGCTGCAAAGAAAGCTGCCGGATGCGGTGGGGAGGCGAGGGGGGCCTCATTATCTTATCTCGAACCATTTCCTGTCAACCTGGGGCCGCCTTTCGTAGTGGTGTCACGCACACGCATGCACACCCTCGCACGCACAGCGTGCAACGCGAATGCACTCACGCACGTGCACGCACGCGTGTGGTGGCTTAGGGCCACTTCCGGCGCGATGTTCGTGTGCGTGCGTGAGTACGAAGTCGCATCTGGCTGCGAAAACGCGCCGCTGCGAGCCCGATAATCATTTTTCTCTCGCCGATGCACCGGCGGCTGTGACGAATTTTCGTGAATTGCGGCGCCTAACTTGCAAACCTGCTTCTAAAACGAAACGATATTTCACGTGAAACGTATCCAACACTTTGAAATCTTACATCGAAGAAAAAGACTGACATATACGAGATTAATAAAAGATTGAAAAATTTTAAAGAAATTGAGAAATTGTGAAATGTATGAAGGGATATAATCTGAAAAAGTGATTCTTATGAGAAAGGAGCTAAATGTTAAAAAGTCGAATTATATAATTGATATAATTCGTATTTTCCATGCAGCCCCTAAATAAATCTTTATAATTTGAGTCTTTACTTAAGAGACCATTATAATTATATAAATTTTATCTTTTTATATTCAATAAATTGTACGTAGAATAGAAAAGTGATTTTTTTGTTCTCTAGTTGTCGTTTTAGAATCGCAGGCGGCGCAAAATAATTTTATAATCACAAGAACAAATCCACATAAAATTTGACGAAATTGTCGAATGACCTTTAGATTGCATGTTTCTATATCATGAGTAAAGAAAAAGTATGTCTATAATTGAAACCAATGGAGATGAAAAAAAGGAATCGATAAAATAATCTTAGGCATTCCGTCAAAAAGGAAACCACGAGGGCTTCCCTCGTGCATGATGAATTCATTTTCTTGCACGGATTATATCGATCCACTAGTACTCGTAGCCCGGGTTAACGACCTTGTTTTCCACTACGGCAACTCATGAGCAAAAATAGATATCGCGATTCGCCATCGACGCGCTCCCGTCTTTTTCCAGGCTTTGTGCGCGTTAGGGGGGAAAAAAATTTAATTTCTGGCCCAGGCATATAATTTTAGGTCATAAAGACTGCACTGAAAAAGATTCAACCTCACGTCTGTTCTTATAACGAAGCGATTTGCGAAACTCGAAAAACATAATTTTATCTCAAACGACTTGCGTCGCTAATGAAATCTGCAGCAAGAAAATGATATTTGCAGACAAGAAGAATTTAATGAAATTATCTGCATAGGCGACTGCGAGATAAATCGTCCAATCAAGAAATCAATTGTTCAGAAATAGCAAGGAGTGACGTAATTCCAGAAAATTGCCTTGTTTCTAATTTTTCTTCTAATTTGCTTCTATCTTTAATGAATTTCAATGCGAAGAAGAATCTATCTTTTGATATCGTGGAACTAAATTAACAAAGTTATACACACACACACTCGCGATTTCGGACACATGGAAACGTTGAAACTTCAGAACGCTTTTGACTCAGGCAGAAGCAATTGAAACGTTTCCTGCGGATGTTTCGCTTCCTCGAACAATTCGTCTGGAGCTCCAAATACAGACCTCATGTTAAAAACATGCAGCTAAAAACTACACTGAATTTCGACATGTCGCTGTTAATCATTCACACCTGTTCTTTTTTTCAGGTAAAGATAGTTTAAATATATTTATGCTCAATAGAATTAAAAGTGACAATTTAATGTGACAATTTAGCAGAAAAAGGTTCTGAAAAATTGTTAGAAATAACTGCGACAGATCATAAAAAAAGAAACGTCTGCATACATCTGTATATTTTTATATTCAGGTATTGGAATAGAAAAAGTTACGCTTAAACAGATTGTTTAATAATTTAAATATCGTGTGCATACTACAGTAGACAATTTTCAGCTATTATTGTTTTATTATTTTTAACTGTTATAGTGTACTGACGTAACATTCACATTTCGAAAAGATGAAAAATACATTGGAAACTTTCTATTGTGGTTTGCCAATATTCAGATTGTCCAAAATTCAACGCAGCAGTCATTAAACCGCTTTGTCGAAGAACCTAAAGAAGTTAAACCAATTTTCACGATTTCAAAATTAATTCTCTCAAACTATTAGCTTCTCAAATCGATGTAAATCCAATTTCCACGACTTTGAGACTAATTTTCTCAAGTTCTTCGGCAAGCGCTAAATCAATCTCGCGGCTTCCCCCGTCCTCCAATCCGGCATGTTTCATGATACGTTTCAATCATTCGATTTCTGTCTCGTACTTGAACGACCTTAGCGTAGCGAGTTATCTGCAACCGACGATTCTTCGCTACGGTAGCACGTTGCGGCGGGTCAGTTATCGCGCGATTAAACGACGACGGCGTTCGCGCACTGAGATCATCGTTTAAAAATACGCACGTACGCCGTAAGTCTCCACGCGTGACGCGGGAGATCCGGGCGGACGTGCAAGGATCAGCCAAATCGCCCGTAAAACGTATCCTTGCGGACACCGTCGCGTAGTCACGACGCTTTATATTCCTACGAGGACCACTCGATATCAGTCTCTCTCGTCTTCACCGCGACAGCGCCGCGTCGATATTCAACCGAGGCGCGAGGCTCCCGCGAGACACGAGTCAATAAAAGAAAACCACATAAACGTGCCTTATCGCCGACGTTTCCGATTCATAGAACGTAACGGTAGATTGGGTCGACGGAAATGTCTGAATGGACGAGTAGAAACACCACTATCTTACTTAGAGCGCGCGCGGACGCGTCGTAGGCCAATAATTCCTCGTTACATTACGTTTCCTTTACGACGATGAATGAAACACGAGGGTCCGCGAGCGCGGGGACACGAGGGAATCGTAATAAATTATGAAAACCAGTTATAGCTTCCACACCGACCTTGCCCATGCCTGCCTCTATGCGCTATCTATTCGCCGGTAAATAACGTCGATCGGGGGCCCCGACAGCAATTCTTCGGCTAATCTTATTAACGTCGTCTGGGCGTCGGGCTCGGCGACGAGAAAATTAATTCTGCAACATAATTAATAAATTTGAACCATGTAAATAAGTGATGTGAGTCAGCGGGGATTGAGAAACGATTGTTGTCAGAAGATTAAATATTACACGGGCGTTGAATTTATTACACGGGTGTCATGTCAAACAAATGAAAGTTAAAATTAGACTGCACTAGATATGAGGTGTCAGGTAGACGCATCGAATGTCTAACGGAGAAAAATCACAATCGAGATTGGTTTACCGAAAATCGCGATTAAACGAGAGGCAACGACATTTGCGAAATTTATCATTTGCAATATTTCATCAGTTGAATAAAATAAACAGTATAATGCAATAAAAGCCTCATATTCGCGTGGGAATTACGTTCTGCAAAATTAAAATCGGCAAATATCGAGACAGAAATTGCAAATAACGAGACAGAAATGTATAAAAGCATTAAATACAAAAGGTATATAAAGAGAACGCAAAATAATCTCTTTTCGTATCTCTTTGAAATCTGTATCCTACTTAAAAATAAAACTACAGCTAATTCTTAGGACGGCTAAAAATGAAAGCGTCAGGAGCATCTGTTGTTTCGTCACTTTCGTTAATTCCCCCGCGGTGGAAACGAATTTCAACGTGAAAAACGTTTGCGAGCGTCGAACTGCGAACGTACGAAATAAAAACGTGAATAAAGAATGCGCGAATGTACAGGCTTTTACCGCTATTATGCAACACGACCACGCATCTGTATTATCTTTTAGTCACGTGTACTTTGTAATTGGTTACTTCCTGCGGTTACTATCTTATCGCGCGTGTCTCGGCGATATTATATCCCATATCTCACTCTCGCGCGTCTCGTATTTTTATATTTTATTGTTGTCAGTACGCCGCGTGCATGTGGTTGCCCACGTAGTATCCTCCGTAGTATAAATGCGAGAGAAAAATGTGCGAAAACGTGCGCGTGCGGTGTTCGTACGTGGAGCCGCGATTGGGCAACACCCCGGGACTTCCGACTGCATCGCGAAATAATGGCCGTGCCTGTTAAGTACGCGAACACCTGTTAAGGTCATCAGCAGACCAGGTATCGCTTACGTCAACCCGCCGTACGCATTATCGTACCTGTCGTAATCGGCGCCTGCAACGTAACGCGTCACGCGCGTGCGAGACTTTCCATTCGTTTACGTACGTGTACGTTCATCTCGCGATTGAGCCCGGAATTGACGCGCGATTTTTATCGTGACGCAAAGCGGCAGCGTGGGTCGTACTTTACATCCTATTTATAAATCGCCGCTGCCTATTATATACCCCGAAGAGATCCTTCCTGCCTCGTTAGAGAGGCATACACGTGCAACGACATTTTGATAACATTCTAATCCGTTTAAATAAACAATCGATAAGCGAGATTTATTACGAAGCGCTTAAATAAGCCCGGACGACGGAAATGGCTCGACAATTTTAGATCGCTAGCGAATTATACTTCGGAGAATGTTATAGAGCGACGATTTTGACGACAAGAGAGATTCTTTATTTGATCGTTACTCAAATAGAAAGAAGGGGGTGCAAAAGTCGTCATTTTCTGCCCTCAACGGGAACCTGTAAAACATGCTTTGCTATCTTATTTGAGGTTGAAAGAAGAAGAAAATAATATTCTTTTCACCAGGAAACTGCGGGAAATATTTAAGGAGCGATAATGAATGTCTTTAAAACGTATGTCAAAATAGCTGTGTTTGAGCGATACTTTGGGTTTGCTGTACATCAACCAACAATACATTTACCTGCAGAATACTTAAATGATTATTTTGAAGATAATCATGATGGTTCATCAGAATCCGAAGACTAAATCTCCTAATCGTTTCTCTGAATTCCTTGAATATTTTAAATGAATAGTTTAATAAAAATATATTTTTAAAAAAATATATAAATATATAAAAATAAAAAAAATGGAGGCAGTGACCGCCACGTCCTCGTTTGTTGCTTCTGGGTTAGGCTAAGCGCGGTTATATAAGATTTGACTTATGAATTAATTCTACAGAATTTTTTAAACAAGGGTTTGTGTAAATCTTCGAAATACACTAGAGAGTCCGTACTTTGCAGCGTGTTAGATTGTTATTCAATAATGCCATCTTTATATAAATCATTATCTTACATATGCAACATTTACTTTATACAAATTTAACTCTCATTCATGCGTTTCAAAACTTTTCATCTCTTATTAAACCGCTCAAACACAGCTATTTTGACATACATTTTAAAGACAATCATTATCGCTCCAAAAATATTTCCCGCAGTTTCCTGGTGAAAAGAATATTATTTTCTTCTTCTTTCAACCTCAAATAAGATAGCAAAGCATGTTTTACAGGTTCCCGTTGGGGGCAGAAAATGGCAACTTTTGCACCCCCTTCTTTGGGGCCTTGAATTGGATTTAATTGTTTGGATAGAAAGGGCAGCATTAATTTTGACGAAGAACTATTTTTAAGAACTATTTTTAAGAACTGTTTTCTTCATTTCTTTAAATTTAAGCTACCAATCTTGATAATACTAATAATTCTCTAAACTTGTAATCAAAGTTAATTAGTGTAAAATAATGTTACACCAAAATAATTAATTACTTTCTGAATTAAAAAAGGTGTTTTATTTGAATTAAAAAAGGTTGTACCTATTTCATCCGGCTATGCGAAAGCTCGTTTATCTTACATAATACGTTTTCTTTCGTGTGATAGTAGCGTTACCGCTTAATTAGGTTTAACGTCCACTGTCTGTGTTTGCCGTTTTACGATGGTAATAAGGGAAAGTGGCAGCTTCGTGAAAATAAACGAGGATTGGCTCGATTCAACGCGAACGTTCGATTGCAGCATCGCGAACGTATCGGTTTACACGTGACTTCATTTTAAAGTCAATAGACTACTTAGTCTCGATTTAGCGTCAACATCCATAGACGATTGATAATTAATGCTGTTATCGTTTGATAAAGACTTATTATAGAAATCACTTTGAAACAAGAGAGAATACGCGTGCGCGATTGAAATATTTCCCCAGAATTTTGACTTATGGAATAAAAAGATCATTTCTAGGAAAATCGAGAAGTCGTTTAACACGTCTTTTCTCATAAAGAAAAGGAATGTTCGCGAGACCGAGAATCCTCGATCCGGTTGCACCTTAATTTCAAAGCTGATTATCCACCCCGGACTAATTGCGATTCAATAGAGCGCCGTTTTTAAACGTAGTGTGCCCTGCGCTGCAAAAAATCGAACTTATAAATATCTGCTGACCTATTAGTAATCGCGAAATGTCATTTAAAACGGAAAGCAACATCACAAAGGGAACGATTCTATAGCTGTCGTTCGTGCGGGTTACTCCCGGAGCGATGGATTTCAATTCGCTCGCGATCGCTCCTCTTGAAAGTTTGGGAATGACATTTTTACAAACGCGCGCGGATTACGGGGCTTCGCGGAAATCGCTGTTTGCACAAAACGCTTCGATCTAACTGTCGCAATTGCGCAATAGGCGCAATCCCTACACGTAGAGCGTAACGCTCGCTATACCGCCCACGCAGAAACGATGGGATTTGCATCAGCACACGAACAGAATGGTATTCCTCGGGCTCGACACCGGATGGCAGGTGATAGCGAATGAGAGTACTTTATTTTCGGAAAGGTCACGATTGAGGCATGATGCCGTGTCACCATACCGTATCACGCTATAGCGTGACGTATATACGTCACGAGCGTACGAGGGCGTAGTTATCAAAGAAGAAATGCCTCGTTTCCTGTCGAGCCCCAAATTCCCCAACGATAAAAAAATATCTTCACGCGATAATACAGAATTATCTATAAGATGTAATCACAGTTGTGTATTAATTATGGATCATGTCCGTGGACAGAGAGAGAGATAGGGAAACCTGCGCTACCGTACAATCTTTATCTTTTCACTCCGTTATCTCGGCATTTAACGTCTTTTTGAATAATTTTTCTCCGCGAGATGCTTCTTTACACACGATTACAAAAAAAATCAATGCGTGAAAATGCGCTAAAAATATATACCACCGCTGAAGCACTGTTTTTCTGATAACTTATATTGCAGGGGATAATGCGCGTAGGCGTTTCCTATGACGTGGCTGCGATATTTAATAAAATTCCGACTTCGGTTCGTTTTAATAGAAAATATTAATGTAAAAACAATCCGTCGTGGATTTTGTCGTCCCACCAGCGACTCCTCCGCGTTCTTAACCGTCGTCGCCGGCCGCGCAGAAACTAGACCCGTAATGCGGAATATATAAATTACATTGTGTAAAATCAAATAACATAATTTCATCCGGAATCATCTTTAGAGGTATCCAGCGAGCTGCCATGAATTTTACATCGCCATTCTCCAACGGGATTCGTTACTAATTCATCGTGCAAGACCTTTCGCCGCGTACCAATAGAGACGACTCGCCCACGTCCGATCTCTTCCGTTAATTTTTAATTGCGAGTTTCGCAACGGCTGGCGGCTGGTAGAAAACGCGAGAGAGGATCGGTGTGCAGCGAACGAAGGACAATAATCGTCCACGCGTCTCACAATTAGCCATGTTGCACTGTTATTTCCATCTAGGATCCCCGCGCCGCTCCCACGCGTTTCATTGTGATGCATCAAAACGGTCGGAACATTATCACGAGAAAACGTTATTAGATGCACAAGCGTCTGTATACCTAGGTACAGTTTGCACAACATCCACGTTTCCCGATATTTGACATTTCCACCTAGCTAGATTTATGTCTAGATACAAATTCGTTTGTATGTCTGTGTAGTGTCTGATAGCGGAATTTCAAAGTGCATCGTATGTCATGCAGAATCCCTAGAATACGTGGGTTCTGCGAGACTAAAATCGAAAAGTGGAATGCGAAAGATAGAATAATATATGCTTCTTTTTGTATGCGCTCCTTTTTGCCGTAAGAAGAAAATTGCAAAGCTTGGATTATGTGTATATAAAGGAGAATGAAGAAACACGACATGGCTAGCTGTACGTTTAAATAAACACTTCATTTTGTAAATTAGATTAGTTGAGAGATTCTGCCAGTGACGGAAATAACTTATACAGATTCCTATTATATCAAAGACTTTTATATTTTTTTTCCGTCGAAAGAAAAAAGTCAAACCGAGAGGAAGTCAAGATCGTATATTTCTCTCACATTTCTACCCCGTCGTCTGTTATTTTCTTTTCCACGCAAAAGAGAGAAACCACCTCGGTGAGTCAGCCTCGGCGAGCCGATCGCGCCGGGAATCGATATCAAGCAAATCGACGGATTGGAGCTTTCTACAGGCTGCCGACAAGCAGCTTCCTTCTTCTGCTTTAATGTTAAAGCCTCCGCGACCATCCGAGCGTTATTGAGCGTTAGGGTGAGCGAGAGGGGTGCGCGCGCGCGGAAGGGGACGGTCGGGTGCTCACCTTACCCGGCACCCACGCGGATCGAATCCAATTCGTCGGCACGCGTCCGGATACCCGACGGAAGGTCACAGACGCCCGCGGCCCTTTCCCACCCCCTCTTCGCCCCCTCGTATCAACCCTCGCTCTCTGTCCCATTTCCCACCCTCAACCCGTCCTTCACCCTCGCGGGGCAGAGTGTGCGTGCGCGCGCGCGCGCGCGCTTAAGCGCGATAAAGCGGCGACGGCGGTGGCGGCGGCGGCCGTGCGATCGAACGCGAAAATCTTCAACGACAGCCGCCCAAATGAATGGAATGCCGACCTACGCCTGGCACAGTCGTCTGATAGGCTGTCGTCCCCTCCTGCCAGGGTGAAAGAGAACAAACGAGCGAGCCGAGCCGAGCCGAGCCGAGCGCGATGAACGGGCGAGGCCGAGGACGGGGCTTCGGTGTAAACGGCAAGGGCCAAGGCCGTATCACTCGATGGCATCGTTTTGCCATCCTCCCGCGCCCGTTTCGCTTCAAAACCCGTCGCAACCGCGACCATATCGCGTATGTAACTGTACACGGAGTGCTCGACTACGTGGGCGGGTTCGGCGAATTCTCCTGGAAAATTGAAATCGATCCTTCCTTCATCGAAATTTAATTGGACGCCTTATCAGTGCAGGAATTCTCGAAATCTCAGCTTTCGACGTCTTGCTAATTATGACTCGTGTCGAGAATGTCGAGAGACTGTCAAAGCTCATCTAAAATTGCCTAGAGACAAGATTTTGTTATACACTCGCGTTTCTAAAGCGCAATTCGTTAGGGTCCCTTTCTTTCGCAATTGGCTGTAATTATTCGTGTTCTGGGTAATTCTGAAAAATAAATAGCTTTAGTTTTCTCGCATCAAATGCCTAAATATCCGACGTGTAACTAATGGAGAATAAAACTTGGGAAAACTAGTTACTTTTGTAATTTTTTGTCCCATTGGGAATTTATGATGTTATTTCATGCTCGTCTATCAACGATAACGGATTCCTGATAATATATTGTACTCGTAATATATTTTAATTAATAATTCAATACGCTGCAGCCTGGATCAGTGGACTGTTTGTACTGTCAAGCTCTCTGACATCATTGTATATAAATACATTTATGACATATAATTTATAAAATGATATTATCGTGATAATATCATTTTATAAATATTACAATATTAATGTATTTTCTGTACTTTGCTTTTAAATTTTTCCTATATGCATATGAATATTCAGGGTTGTTACGCTTTTCTGACTCCGAAATTCTCTGACTTTTCCAGGTTTTCCAGACAGGTTTTTACAAATATTCCAGGGAGAAAACGGTAAAACA